>VDFB02301876.1:0-20583 GCA_007258455.2 Sequoia sempervirens | reverse complement strand
CTAGGGTTTTTGTAGACCCTAAAGCTCACTTCTTGGATCAAAGTTCAACATCACAAAGAGTTATTGATGGATGCCTATGGTGAATCATGGATAAATCTAGGTTGAGGAGATGCAACTAGCAATCAAATTGCACCTAAAGACTTGTTTTCAAAGTGATTCCATCTTCCATTGCTTCTTTATCTTCAGATTAAGGTTTATATTTCATTCATACTCCATTTACTTGCCATTTTATCTCTATTTTTGATATGTTGTTAGATTTCTAGGGTTGAGAACTTGCATCATTCAAATCACATTTGCATGTCTTATTCTTACACAATAGAATAGGGTTTTTGACATACTTCAGATTTTCCTAGTCTTTAACACATCTAAGACTAGAATTTTATGCATATTTTTATTCATTTAAGGTTTGATTACCCAACTTGGGGTTTGACCAACACAAACCCCCCATTAAACAAACAATTTTAAGCAATTTTGCAAAAAAAATTTGAGGTCCTGACTCAAGTTTTCATCATAAATTGCTATATAGGTGTCAAGGTGTAGAACAAAAATTTTAAGCTACAAAAATTTGAAAGTGGATTGATTTGCCATGCATGGCGAATGAGTCCCTCCTGAGATGCCATTTTCAGTCAGATGCAGATCCAGACATCGAGTTGACAGAAAAAAAAACTTTTGTGTAGAAAAGTCCTTACCTAGGACTAATTCGCCCAAGATGGCGATTGAGTCCCAGTCAGCCCAGAAATAGGTCTTGTCAGATTTCAAGATTTCCTTTCAGACTTCTTCAGCTTCCTAGGTGTGCTTGCTTAGATATTTAGCCTTTTGTTCAATTTAATGCACATTTTTATTCATCATTTCAAGTCTCTTGCAAACATCATTGTGTTTTCCAACATTGCATTAATCCTAGGTTTTGCATTCTTAATCTCTCAATTTCATGGTTTAGTTGCATTCATATCATTCCATTTATTCTTAGTCACATCATACATAACATAATTTGAGTGAACTAGCTAGATTCTTTGGCCCTTTCTTTCTCCTTTTAGGTGAAAAACCCTAGAAGTGCTAGAAAGTCCTAGAGTGGAAAAAATATATGGTTCATAAATAAATGATAAAGTAATCATTTATAAATTACTTTATTATTTGTCTTAGAAATGAAAAGATTGAGAAAATGCATAAAAAACTAGTAAAGTAACTCATGATCGATTACTTTATTATTTGTTTAAATTAGTTTTTGATTAGTGGAAAAATAGGTTTTGAATGGACCCGAAACCATCAAGTTTTAAGGGGACCCCAAAACCACACCAAGAAGAACAAGTTGCCTGAAAGATAGAATCAAAAGCACCCAACAACGCAACAAGGGAACAACAAGCCAACATCCAGCCAAAAGCCTATAGCCTACCGAGAAAAGAACCAAGATTTACATAAATCTTGAATCCAATAGTTTTGACAAGACCAACAACCCACTAAAAAAAGCTCCAAGAACAGAATTTTCAGAGCCCAGCAAAACACCCTTTCCACCTCTATAGGAAAGGTCACCACAAGTGCTCAAGGCATCACCAATGATCTTCAAAAACCATCTACTCTCTCCACCTCTATAGGAGAGAAACCCAAGCTCAACCATACTATCGTGACTACAACACTTCTTGTCCTTGAGAGTGAACACCACAAAGATTAGCTTACTTTTCAATATCTCCACCTCTATAGAAGATAAAGAAAAGAAGACAACATGTAGGCTAGTAACAACCCCCTTGCAACCATAGAACAAGGCCTCAACAACCCCCCAGCAATACTTCCAGGCATAACCAGACACATCCTGCTCCACCTCTATAGGAGGAAGGTCATAGCCAACCACATCCATCTCCCCCTCAATAGAAGATAGGACCACCTCCATAGGAAAGGCCAGAGTAACCCAAAGTGAACCAAATGAAGCAGAAAAAGCAGGGCCATGGAACCACAAAGGAAAAGGATGACAAATCCCTCACCACAATGAAAACTACAGGTCAGAAGAAGTAAACATAGGATATCAAACCCCAAAGATTGGAAAATCACAAACCAATGAGATTCCAAAGGAATTCCAAACCAAAGATCCTCTCCCAGAAAATCAAAAAACATTTTAGGGTACAAGGAGAGAAGAAAAAAAGTGAGTCCATCATTTTCATGCCAATGAGATAGAGAAGAAGCTAAGACAATCAAAACCCTTAGATAAACAAATGAAGAGCTCACCCTGTCAGGGCAGAAACAACTTCTACACATCCCTGCAAAAAAACTCACAGCAAAACCCCCTAACAGGAAAATGGAACGAGAGAGAAACAAGGGCCAAAGAGAGAGAACAGAACAAACCCTCATGGGTTCATAATCCTCTAATAGGCACCTGAACTCCACTGAAACCCATAAGCCAAGAGACGGTAGAGAGCTTGAAATTGCAAGCAAAGGAACTCCACTGAACCCCACAGGCCAGAGAGAGGCAGAACATAGGTACCACCATTCAACAAAAAATGGGGAATTAGAAGAAACAAAACTTTTGCAGCAGAGCTGACCCCAAAGCCACCCCCAACTAAAACATAGGAGCCCCATCCATTGACTCTAGACCTCAAGCATCCAGCCACCACCAACGGTGTCGAGCCATTCCCCGCAAGATCAGCCACAACCAAAGACTTGAGACCAACCCAAAGCCAAGCCCTCGAGCCGACGTTGAACTCCATATCATCGTCATCCTCATCCACTTCCTCCTCGCCTTCGGTAGATTTCAAAAACCCCCCGGGCACGCATTCTCCCACTCTCCCATCCATCCCAAACTCATACAAAATTAGGAGGTAGTGACAACTGAAGTGCTTTTGAAGTCCTCAAATCATGTAGAGTTAAATGTGGATTTCAACAGGGGTTTTAAGTCTCATTTTCAGTTGGAGGAGTCTTTTTAGGAGCCTTTTGGGGTCAACCATCATGTAGATTAAGTTTGACCACTTGATTTTTTAGTTTACATTAGTTCTGACTCCCCTTTTTTGTGGATTTTCACCTCTGCTCATGGGAGAGATATTTGGAGATATTTTCACTTTCAGTTAGCTGCTAGTGCCACCTCTTGGCACCTTGGAGTTACCTATTGTATATATTGAAAAAGACAGTCTTTTTTCTTAGTTCTTGGATCTTGCCTTTACATTCTACAAAGAGAGATTGATCTTGTAACTCCATTGTTTACAATTATTAATATATATAGTGGCTTTTACAGGTTGTTTGATATTGTTACTTGTAGAGTTTCCTTCAATTTTCTTATTGCAATCAAGTGTTAGCCTTCTCACTTTTAGGTTTTTTTTCTTTGTTAATGATTTGGATATAAATTTGATGAGTTTTAAATCTCAAAACAATTAAATTTATTTCTCATTCATGGATGCATGTACACAGAAGCAAGTTAATTCATAGGTCGTAGATTGTGCTATAGATTTATCTTCCCCTTAAGGTTGTGAAAACATTATTTTCCTTCATAAAGGATAGATTATCATGCCTTTTTGTGAAACATTTATGTGATTACACTGTCCAATTTGAGTTGTGAATCAAGCTACTCATGTTTTCAATTTAGGTGCATCACCATACTTTAAAATTTGGTTTATTTGTTTATTTCAAAGCCTTTCCTCCCTTTTCCTTCAAGAAAGAATTTATTCATTAGAAAATAATAAGGGAACCAACCCATAATCTAGAGATTCATCTTCAGTATGAGCATACCCACAAGCTTGAAGATGTTTCCATGTTTCACGAGATTGTTGAGCATATAAACTTGGAATCTAGGTGAAATCTTCATGACAACAGTTCCTTTATTGTAAACAAAGAGGATGGATTGAATGTGATTTAGTTAACCTAATTAACCTATAGCCTATTTAATATGAAAATCTAACCAGAAAATGTAGATAATTTGCATAGAAAAAAAATAAAATATTGAAAAAATAGATGTAGATTAGGAAAGAGAAGATAGAGGAGTGCCTTTCATAGAAAGTCGAGTTTGAAATAGTTGTACTAGTTCATTGGGTGCCCTAGTATGAGGTAATTATGAAATTTGACTTATGATTTGAAAGTTATAGGTCTACATTGTCTAGTTACACTTAGAAATATTTTACCTTTACACTTGAACCTATAAAATAAAACAAAAATGAAAAGGGATATGTGGTTATATAGGATTTTTCCTTGGTTAAACCCCTATTTTTCTATTTCTACCTCCATGAATAGTCGATTTGATAATAGATAAGAGTGTGTTCTTTGAAGCTTAACTAGTTTGAAGGTTGTCGCAAGTGTTAACTTAAAAAGTAAGTGATAAAACCGTACTCAAGTGTGTTAGGGTGGAGTCCTATACGAAAAAATCAAGGGGATGTAAGATCAAACCCATGAGAAAGTCAAATAATCAAGGGAAATTAACAAAAAAAAAGGTTCTACTATACTTAAGAGATGTGAAAGAAATCCAAAAACCCCTTATATTTCAACTTGTTCTTCAAATTTCTTGAAACTCAAATCATTATAATAAATTCATATAAATCTCAAAACTTGATTATAAATATGTAAAATAGGAACTACCAATTTTTATAAAGCTTCATTGTAATTGTAATTGTATATGTTTTACAATAAAGTTTCATGTTTAAATACATAGAAATAGGAATAAAATTAAGTGTAGGCTGAGTCATTTAAATTTAAAGTTTTGAAATGTTTTATTGGACCCAAATATTAAAATTAGAATTATGTCACACAAGGAAAAGGCTAACCCAAACATGTGAGCTATTTTTCCAAGAAAAATGTCAAGACAAGGGTGTCCAACACCCTTGCCCGCATGCTTTTTTTCATTGAAGCACCAATCATAAGTTTGGGGTCCCTTGACTTAGGACCTAGCCTAAATTTTAGCATTTATTAGAGTTTAAAGGCATAAGGTCATGAATAAGGTGCTTTTAGGGTAGTATTAGCACATTTTATTGAGTTTTAAGGTAAGGTTAGGGCGAGGAAGTGGTCCCCAAAAGAACAAGGGGAATGTACACTAAAGTTAGCACCAAATGGAGCATGAAATTGTGTGTTTCACCCGCACAACACAATATATGATGCTAGATTAGGGTTCTTCAAATCATATGAAGAACCATGTTTTCCATAAAATAATAAAGAACATTGATGTCAAATATCATTAGGTTTTAGAAGAAATCTTGCACCACCATACCCAACACCAGTATTTCCCCATAGATTTTGAAATAGCTAATATACTCACCAAGTCTCTTGGAAAGGTAAAATTTGAGTTATTTCAAGGGTACATTTCCAAAAGTAATGTAATAAGGGGGGAATTTTAATATAGTGATTACACATTTTATGATTTCAACTTCTTTGATAGTGGTGATTATGCTCTAGTTCATTAATTACAAATAAGATAATTGCAATGCCTCTCCCACCTCCACATGTTTAAATTTTATCACGAGAATTCAATGAGACAATCAAGTTTTACTCTTATTTTAGGGAGAAAATTTTAGAAAAAAATTATTTAATAGAAAATTAAGTACTCATTTGTATTTTTTTATACCCACTATAGTGTTGGAATATGAATAAACTTTAAACTATGTTTTTAATAGAATGCATGGCACTCAAAGACTAATATTTTATAAACTTGTAAGAAAAATCAGTTATATACATTAGTCATTATAGAAACACATATAGATTTAAGTATAGCTAATTGAAAAATTACTCAACACTCTTCCATAAGATTTGAAGATAAGATCATCCCTAAGAACATATGTTCCCAAGATTATCATAATTCATGAAATATATTACAAATAGATATACATAATAAATATTCCTACACAAAAAAATCATGCTCATAACACTACCTTCACATCATATAAAATTTATCAAAATGTCACTCTCACCAAAAAAAATCCCCAAAAAAGAATTGTGATAATTTTTCCCAATATAAATTCTATAATTATGGAACTCTTGGAAAGAATTTTCTCTACAAAAAATTGTATTATTTTTTAAAAGTATGCTTGAGTCCTCACTCAAACTCTACATGTGAGTTCCTATCAATAATATTTTATAGATCTACACAAAAACTACTCCACCCCATAAAATATGTATAAAAGTATATAAAATTCTTATAAGAAAACACATTTATAATTTACATCAAATTGTAAAATATTTTTATTAGAAGATCCACTTAAAAAAAATTCTTAACTCTTCATTATTAAAACATGCCTAAATTTTTTACAAATAAGTTCCCCTCCTCAAGATTTTTTTGTCAAAACAAAACTTATAATTACTCCTCTTCCCCTAATTCTTTTCTTTTCAAAGAAGAAAACTATAAATAGAATACTTGAACGATCCTTCCTCTTGTCATGGGGAGCTGTCTCTTCAACTTCTTTTGCATGGCCAATTTTCATCACTTTTGTTCAAAGGAATTTAATTAGAATTAAAAACCACAAGGGGCGTAATGTAGGGGATCATGGTACATGCCAAAAGGCCCATAAGTGGCAAAAATTGAGAAAAATGGGTGTTAGGCAACTTGGCCGTAAATATTTGGATAAGTTATCTATATTATTTCAAAATATGTAAGAATAGAGATTTATATAAAATTGGATAGTTTTCTAAACTACTAGGTTTGTTTAAAAAAATATATATCTATTTGGTGAAATTTTGAAATTTCAATGTAGTAGTACTTAAATTTAGGGGAAAAAATAAGAAGTAGGTGTCTGTCTGACCACCCTAACCACAATAAAATGATAATATTTTTTTATAATATTTTATATATAAGTAGATGACTCATGTACGGATGTGATGCATTTTTTTTGTAATTTTTTTCCAAGTAAATAATTAATTATGAATTTTTATTACAACTTTTTAGAAAATATAAAAGCACAGATGCAATAAAATACCTTAACCGTCAAAATTCATGAAATTTAATTTTATTTTTTAATCCTATAGTATGTAAAGCATAGAATTCATGTTTTGGATTCAAAATATGATACCGTTGAAAGTTATAGATGTTTTCAATCTGACCTATATTGATGGGGACTTTAGTGGTATTTCTAATAGAAAATGGATAATAATTATTTATTAAATTCAAATTAAATCATAATTTATATTTTGGAGCTGAGAATCTCCTCTAAAACCCTTTAGTTTCATTAATTTTGGGTGAAAAAAATTAAGTCGACCACATACCCTACAAATGACACTTGCTTTGGCATACCATGATCACATACCTAAATATATTTTTTTCACATAAACAAGTACCCATACCAATAGTAATAATATTAGGTACCAATTTTTCAAAAGATAATAATAAAGGGACTTTAATACCACTCCGCTCGAATCCATAATTAAAACATAACATTACACTTTTAGACAAATTAAAAATAAGGACTATAACCCTCCTATAAGTCTTTGTCAAGGTATAATAAGGATATTGACAATGATGGTTATCCTAGATAACCTTTAATATTTTCATTCCCATAAATTAAATACTCATACTAGACATATTGTCCAAATACAATCCATTTAATCTTGATAGTTACACTAACATTAATAATTTGCATAATCTAAAGCAAGTGCATACACATATTCTTACAAATTTTATAATATAATATTTTTTTAAATAATTCCTTTCTATTTTTAATATAATATAAATAGCATCCTACCATGATGACAAGTGAATAATATAATCAATAAATTATAAACTATAAGCATAAACTAAATAAATAATTGTATAGGAAAAATCCAAATCATGCTATAAATTATGCTTAATAATAGTGTCCCTAGGAATAAAATAAGTATTCCTTATACACCTATCTTCTAGTGAAGAAAAAAATATGTCTAAAGTCTGACCAAATCTAGACTCAAACATTGCTTCATCATTAATTGTATATTTTTACCTATGACACAATATTGATGAAATAATTGCATATTAAGGTTTGGCTTAAATTTTAAAACTCAAAGAACTAACTCTGAGTGGCTAATTTAGATCTTTTGAAAATATAAAAAATTATAAATGATTTTCAAAATTGTAGCATGCCATGTTGATTTATGAAAATGACCAAAATCACAATAATTCACTCAAAATGAATCACAAGAATCCAAAATTTGTAATATAGCTTTTCAAATGAAACACTCAAATTCCATAAAAAATTGTTGTAGAATTGACAATGGTTGGGAAGATATGAGAAGATAATGCACTTTTATCCAAATCAAAGCCTTAGTGCACCTTCTAATGGTTTTAGTATAGTATTTAACTAGAGTCCTAGGAATAAAACACTATATGATGGAACCTGGAGTAGACTATTGAGTATCTAAGAAAGCCACTTTGAGGAGGAAACCTCCACAGTCATATAATAAGCATAGAGATTCCAATTTGACGATATGAGAGAGTCAAGATCATTCTTATTTATGAAAATATTTAGGTGGAATTAGACCCTTTTCTTCTAATTAAGTCAAGATAAAGGGATAACTATGAATAGATGAAAATACAAATATTGTGTGCCATATGTTGGCCAAACATTTCCAAACATAGTATAGGCTAAGGGTGTAGCCTATTACTAGATCATTATTTGTCATTGTATTATTAGAATGCATTTGGATTTTTGATCGTATAATGAAAATCTACCTTAATATATTATATTAGTAGTTACATCATAGGAATTGCATAATTTGTGTGGCATTATTTACCATTCATAAAAGGGCCTAGCTATCATTGATGAATTCAACATCCTTCCTTATATTTTATAGTAGGTACCAAGATGCATTTGAGCAAAAATATTGTTTCAAACAAGTGTTAAAGATATTAATAGAAGACAAATACATGTTAAGTTTACTAGATCGTATGGTACAATTGTGCCCCTATATTAGACCATAGTCATGACCTAGTCCAATATTAGAATAATCTACATCATAAGTGTTATTTTATGCTCCACAATGCCAATTCATTATGAGATTCACAATGCTAGTCACTAATAGCAGTCAAACAACATAGTCTTGATCATTGACAATATAAAAATATACAAATACCATGAATTTTAATCATTCTATTATCATTTTCATATTTTACTATAATCTAATCAATTTACATTTGATCGTGTTATTTTTAAGTCATTTATTTAAATTCCCAATTTAACCATACGGTATGTTTTTCTTCTCTACCTTATAACAATCAATGAATTAGCCTCATTGAATTGGAGAAATAAATTAAAAGAAACTAATCACATAATATCTTATTTTGTTTAATAATTATATAATTTTCCTTTTCTTTGTAAATCACATTTATTCTCATTTCTTACATAAACCATTTATTCATAATTTTATGAGAAATAATTTAACATCGATGAATTTTTTTAATAAATATAAAATCTAAAAATATTAAATAAATATTTGACTGCAATATTTATATCTTTTAAAGCTTCTTTATTTTAGGCGAGCGTGGAGGCGAGACTAGTCCTTGAGGGTGTTACTATGGAGCCCGGCGACCGCATAACACCTTGTAAATATCTACAATTAATTTTTAAATATAAATTTTAAAAACTTATACTCAAACATATACTCTTCTCTTTCTATATTTTCACATTTGACTAGCCATATGTTTAACATTAAATACAAAATATTAGAATACTATCTGATAATAACAAAAAAATAAAAATAAAAAAATACAATTTATTATTCATACGATTTATTGTTTTATATGAGCTTTAATATCATACCAGACGATGTATTGTTTTATATGAACTCTAATATCGTACCACAAGACTATCAGAAGCTTTAAGTATCCTATGGATTGTAGAGTTTGCCACCACAGCTGCACTTCCATTCCTCAGGTTTATACTCTGCTTGTGGGATAACAGGTCCAACAGTAACTAAGTTGGGCTTTTGGGCAGGTGGAACAGTAACTAACACTGCCGTACATGGAATGCAACCTTGACATTTGTTTGTACAGTCTGGAGGTGAAGATTGAGCATCTGCTGCCGCTATTATAATCAAAAGCACGGCCGCAAAGGCCATCGGAGCCATGAATTTCCTGCCCATTTTAATAAGTTGTATATTTGTCTCGAACTCAACTATGGAGAAGCAAACATGTTTGTGCATTTTATACATGTATTTCCACTTGGATGACAAAGCAATCCAGAAAGAAAAGGATCTTCACTTCCACGAATGCACCATATGAGGAGGAATGAGTAATCTTCTATAACAGTTCCTCTTGCAATCCGGAATTACACATTACAACTTTCTTTAATGCTTATAAGCTAAAGGGATAGCATCAAGGACACTTGATTTTAGATGTTTTTTTCGGAGAAGCTCTCCAGTCATCTGCAGTTTAGGCAACCAGCCGTCATAGAACATTTCAAAGCAGTAGTTGTCGATGGACACGATATCTTGGAGTAGTTGTCGATGAACATTTCAGTAATAGCAAATCTATATGATTCTATACTGGTTTGACTGCTAGTTTATGAGGGTTGCCTTTTTGCTATAATCTGGTTAGTCACGATTTGAAACTTTCTATGTAAACATTCCTTGTAAATCTTTGTTTGGGTTGAGGCTTAGTTCTTTTGTGGAATATCCGGAGGAAAACATCTAACTTTTGGTGTATTTGGTATGTTTTATTTTTTATTTTTTATTTTTGTTGAATCACGTAAAATAGTCTTAACATTGTGTATTTTGTATGCTACAAGATATCAAAGTTTTACTTAGTCCATTTTGATAAGTAGATTTTACTTTTAAATTTAAAAGTCTCTAGAGTTCTAAGTGGGTGTTTATATGTTGTAGAATTGTAAATTATCACTCTTGACAATTTTATACTAGGTTTAGCTTCCTTTTAGGCATTTGGATTTAATTATGCATTTTAACATTTACAAATCCAAAGTCTTTTGTTGGTTGTCGGTAATTAATTTGTAGTGGAAATTAAATAATTGTATATAAATACAAGTCTTTTTCATCATTTCAAAGCCTAACAACTTTGGGAAACAATCTTAGCATTTTTAATTGAGCAATTGAGCAGTCAAGAGTATAATTAGCATAATTGTAGCAACACTATTTCAGTCAAACATCATGTTCACAATGCATCATATTTCATGTCATTTTTTTTTTTTATGTTTCACTACTATTTGTTTTGTGAGTACTAACAATTATAGGACTTCAAATAAAGCATCCAAATTCTCCTCAAAGGTGATGAGTACAATGACTTCAACCCATTAAAGAATTAAAAATTGAGTGGTAAGTTGTGCCAATTGTCATTTTATCACTTGTTTATCATTATGTCCTTACCTGATTTAGGGTGAGATTTTTTTAACATCATCATAGCCATTGTGGGAGTAGAAATACAAAAGACTGGGTTTGACTTAAGCATAACCCTATATGGCACAACCTTTCCATGTCTTTCTTATGTGTAGGTTACAGATCTAAAGTGAAATTGGAGAGTATTGAAGACCTAATTATTCATTCAAAAATTCAAGTCGTACAAGTCAAAAAAATTATGAAAAGTGGATTTTTTAAGTGAGAGACTAAGTTCTAACACTAAGCCTAGAGGATAAGAACATACAAATAGAGGCCAACTAAGATCTGAATCCTAATTTTAGTTTCTGCACTTCGTGTCTAGGGTACCTAGTGCCCCTATCTAGCCATCTCAAGGTTAGATTTATATGTCAGGTTCCTCTATGTTTTTACTCTACTCTTCAAAAATCTATTTCTTGTTTTCAATTTTGTATTTTAAAAAAAATCATATAAGTTTATTGTATTTTCATATTTAACCTAGGTACATCCTTACATTATCAAATTAGATCAATTAAAAATCAATTCATCATTATCAAAACACATAGATCAAAGGATTAAAACCCTAATCCACCACTCTTGATCTTCTATTGAGTTCAGTTGCCAAGTGGGTGTTTGTGGGATTAATTTTTATTTTCACTTGTGATATTAGAAGAAGATTGATTTAGACTTGGGTGATCCCACAATATTGGCTTACAATTTTTGGCCAAACTAGGCATTGAACTGATTTTTTTTACTAAATCTTCACTTTCAGGCACCTATAGTGGCTAAATCATGAGGAATTTTAAGATGGTGCAAACTAGTGATTTGTGATATTTTTTTTGTAGATTCTAAATATATATATTTTAATTTTTTTGGAATCATATTGCACTTCTTTTCCATTTCCTTACGAAAACTAGTTTTTTAGTAAACACCATTTTAAGGAGTGATGCTCACTGTATACAACATAACTTTTTTTTTAGGAAGGATGAAATTCTATTTTTTTCGAATTTAGATTTGTAACTACAATATCTAGCACTTTCATTTTTTCATAGTGTTTTATTGAATATTTTTTCCTTAATTAAGTTTTGAAGTCAAACCAATTACAATTCGACATAAGCAGACTTGTATACAACATAATTTTTTTTGTATTATCGAAATTCAATTTTTTTTGTTGGATCAAGGACTTTAATATCTAGTGTAGTAATATTTTTCAAAATTTTTTTTGATAATCTACTATTTTTCCACATGTGAGAACAAAGAGCTTGACTTTTGGTGAAAAACCTACATTCACAAGAAATAAAAATAAATATAATAATTACATTAAATTTATTTAAAATTATACTTTTTGGGAATCTTATAATAAGGAATACATAGTTACAAAAAATAAATTTTAAATGAATTCATTTTATCCCCCAAAAGGTAAATCAAAAGTGGTTTTTTATCAGCATTTTGATAGGTGTAAAGGAGATTCCATAATAGGTATGGTTTAAAACTAGTGGGCTTCTATCTAAGGGGGTTTGATATAAGGTGGTTCGGTCAAACCCTCTTCAATTGGAATCCTTTAAATGGAACTTTTCAAGGCTTGCATGATTATATTCTCTAAAAACATGTGGTTTGAGTAAAAATCAGGATCTCCTGGAAATTGTAAACTAGTATTGTGGGATCAGCCACCTTAAATCCCTTTTTCCCACATCACATTTTGGGGAACCTAATATTTGTGCATTTTAAAACCTTCTACAATATTAATTAGGTGATGTTGAAATCTAAATATAACTTATAAAAATTTGAATTTATAATTTATGCATGAAATTATGATAAAAATAATTGAAAAAGTAGAGATTCACATAGCAAATTTAGTCCAAAACTTTAAAAAAATGTTAGTTTAAGATATTGCAAGATATATCTAGTCAATTATTGCACTATAAAATCTTAATTAGGTCATGTTAAGGTCTGAAAGAAATTTGAAAGTGTTTAATTTTATGATTTATGCATACACATATTGAACTAAAAAAGTGAAAAATTACATTGTTGTTGACATTTTTAAAGTTGGAAAATTTTCAATTTCTAGATTTGTCAAACTAGGTTCAATTGATTACTACATTGTAAAAAATGAAAATTTCCTTTGGACACAATTGCATTATTCCAAAAATCTAAAATTGCATGCATAATTGTGTCTTACATATAGAAAATTTGTGATTTTGTGCATTTTAGGAAATCTACCTATTTCCAAACCTAAATAATTGTAGATTGTAAAGAAGCTAAGGTAGCAAAAAAAATCCTAAACTAATCTTGAGAGGAGAATAATGAAAAAATTTACAGATCTTTGAACAGTTACAAAAACTTGAATAGTAATAAACATAAATATCATGCATACCATAACACAATGATTTACATGGGGAAAACCCTTTCGGGAGAAAAAACCCACACTCCAAAAGCTGCCCAATATATTATTCAAAAATGAAAAAGATTATAATATAATTGTAGAGCTAGCTTCTCACAGGAGTATCACCACTTAGAGATCTAGAGGCAACACAACTACTATAAAACTCTTAGAATACATCACAATAGATAGTCATAATACAACGCCCTAATAAAATAAGGTTGTCTTCTAATGAAAGGAAAACTAATTAAATATCGACTATTAGATATGAGACATAATGATGAGTCATCCATATTTACAATAATAAAGTATGAATAAAATTAAGCTTTTGGGGGCGCTACCCCCAAGCTCCCACCAAGGGTGTGCTACCCTCCAGATCCCTGACAAGGGAAGATCCCCCCGTGCCCCCTACTCCTCCCTGTCATCATTAGATGAACAATACCTTATGCGATTGCAAGGTTGAGACACATATTCCTAGCATAGATTAGGATCGTCAAACATTATAGTACATTTCTAAATTTTAAAGTTATTAAAAATAAACCTCACTGGTCTAGGGCACCCAATGTCCTTATCTAGTCCTCTTTGGTAAAAATTTGGATCATAGTTTAATCTCTATAATTCATCTACAATTCTAGGTTTTTTGTTTGAAAATTATTTTATTTTTTGTGACTTTAATGTGTTTTCCCTTCAGTGTATGATCACTAAAGTGTTTTAAATCTCTTAACAAATTTATGAGTTTCATGATTTGTGTAACATATCTAATACCCCCATGAGACTTAGTTTTAGACTTATTACATCCATGATGTAATCACAACTAGTGTTGATCTTTTCTTATAACTCTTTCACTCAAGGTATTGAATCTATGAAACCTATGTTTGATACTCTTCTTAATATTATGTTTTCCATGTCTTTCTCACAATGTAACATTTATGTGGACTTGGTGCATGTTGTTGCTAATGTCCCTAATGATAAACTAAAAGAATTGGATAAAGACCTGGATGGACTTCAAAAATTCCTAAGCAATTGAAACTTTAGTTGGAGAAATAATTTTTCTTTATGGATAACCTTAGGAAGTTGATAAATGATTCATTAGAGATAAAAGTGTCATGTAACATAGTTCATATAGTGGATCCTAACATTCCTATGATATCTAGTGTTGCTCAAGATTTGACTAACACTCAAAACCAATTAGAAAAAAAAGTTTCCTCTCCTAAAATCATGCCTTCTTTTCCTATTTTTACCCTCTAGTCATTGCATAAAAAAAGTAATGTAGTAATGGTTTAAACTCAAGCTTAGGGATTTCTAATGGAATTCCTTATATTTTTGTCACTTCACCTATAACACCTCCATGTTCATCACCCCTCACTAATCTAGGGTGTACAATTCCCTTTTCAAATTTTTAAAGTTATTAACACTAAACCGAGTCACTAATCTAGGGTGCCCAGTGCCCTTGTCTAGTATACTTTTGTAAAAATTCGGGTCATAGTTTTATCTCTATAATTCCTCTACAATTCTAGGTTCTATGTTTGAAAATTATTTTATCTTTGTGACTGTAATGTGTTTTCCCTTCAATGTGTTGGTTATTTTTTAGGAACCAAACTTAATCTTACCAATTACCTATGAATCTACCAAAATTCAATTGTTAGCATGGGTAAGGATTCTAAGGATTATGTGAAACCCAGGAGGGTTAGGATTCAATCAAGAACAGTTCTATACACTGATAGATTCCCATGGATGCAAATAGATAATATTCATCAAATATTTGGCTAACCTTCAAACAAATTACTATCTACTACAAGAAATAAGGTGGTACTTTAGATAATTGGCATGTTGTAATTGAAAGTTTTTAATTGATTTTTTTTCTCATTCCAAGCCCTAGGTCTAGTGCATTACCAACTCACTTATCATTAAGATAAACTAATGAAAAGACCACTATCTCCTCTATTGGGATACAAAGTCACATCTGCAATAACTAGTAATACCATAGCAATCTAACTCAAAAATTGATGGACTATTGTTATACTACTTTGTAGTATCCAACTCACTATGTCTAAAACATAACTTCTTACTGAATCCTATGCTTTTTCCTCCCAAACTTGTGACCTTATTTTAGCATTTAATTAATTCTATGAATTGAAGTAGAAATAAACCCACTCATTCAATTAAATCAACTGAAGATAAATGAAAATACCATTAACCATTTCATTCATAATTTGCAAGAAATTACATAGGAAAATATATGCTTTAGAACTAAGATTTTCTTCCCTAAATCTTGCTATTATAAAACTATTTTAAGATCATTACATACATGAATCATACCCTAGACTCCTTATTGTTCTATTCATTAGTATATTACAATATGCTCCTTTTTGAGCTTATCTCTTCACCTAGACCATTCAGAGACTCAAAACTCAAACCCCTGTAATCAACAGGTCCTGAAATCCCTTTTATAGAATAAGGGAGCAATGAGCAATGGGCTAAATTACAGTTACATTTCATTTCATTTGAAAACCAATTTCACCCGAATTTGATATATTCCCCATTCAATTATATATAATCATTTGCAGAGCAAGGGGGAAAAAAAAACTCCACGTACGTTGGTTGAAACAGATTGACCATCCTTCCAAAAGGCCTAGTTTATTGTTACAGTAACGCCAAAACAAGTTGTCCTTGTTGACCAAAATAGATTCTCCATTAGTAACTAGAGCAAAACATATATACTACTCAGAAGAGGCATATTTTCCATTGAAGTTAAGGATTCTGACACTTCTCCAACACACCATCCCAAAATATTTCCACATCAGCATTAAAAATAGAAAACCACAGACATGCTAAAGAGGATGGCCCTGATGTAGTGGGAATGGTGTTATCAAAAACAAAAATAGGGTGGGGACGCTACTCTGAGTTGTCAGCATCAGAGTATGCTCTCTCGTTCCTTGTTCATGATGAAACTAGAGGAACCATCACTCCCTCATCAAATTCTTCATACGACACCAGAGAAAGAAGGTAATGGCCATATTCTGAGTTAGTATCACCTCCACCATCTGAAGGGATGTCAGAAATCTCAATGGGAGAATTGTGTCTCTCTAGGTAGACCTTATGACACTTGTTTGTTTTCTTTTCTTTCTTCATATGTTCCACCAGTTCCTTCCCTTTAAACTTGACCAATTCTTATGAAATGGTCCTACTTCTCAAATTGTACGTGCTCTTGACAACAGTCTTCTTGCCTTTACCATGGGTATTTTTCTTCCCCTTTGGTGTGACTGAATTCCTAGGTACTTCTTTCTCAACCATAGACATATCCTCTTAGAATTCAAACACACTAAGCCTCTTGGATCTCCTAGTTGGAAGAATATACATGCATGAATTACCCATTTTCACAAGACATAGGATAAAGTCTAGCCAATGTAAATTGTAAGGAGACTCACCAGCCTAAGCCCTTGAAGTGAATTTGCAGAAAAGAGAAATCTCAAACTCAGGAAATTTCTACCAGCCTCAGTGATAATTACAGACAATCGAGACTCTCACTATCCCAGAAATATGGAACTCTCAAATAAACTAACACATGACTTAAACAAAGCTCATATGGAAATTAACATACTAGGGATAGACACTTCAATACTTCTACAACTAAAACCAAGACTCACACGCTTTCACTTTGGCTCACACTTCTCAATTTGCACTGGTTGTAATAGGTGAGATAAAATGGCAAGCAAATACACATTAATTAGTCAATTAGGAGCGTGTTGTCATTAATCATTTGGGAGAATATCTTCGTGTGAGCAAGCTAATAGCTTAGTTGATCAGCTTTGAATATGGACTAGCGATCTTTCAAGATTTAAAATACAATCAATGGTGATCCTTAGGCGTTGTTTCTGGCTTTTACAACTTGTTCCTCAAAAGTGGTGATACCACCTCAGAAAGCTACCATGTTTATCCCTTAACTTCATTATTTATCTTTGATATGATAATCAACATTCATCGCCATCCTAGCCTATGCCTATTCATTTATAATGGCAAAGTACAAAGATCCTGCATTTAAATAAAAAATTCCCTAAAACATTTTATCATGTGTCACAAATCTTCCCCTTTCTTCTAAGGCTCAATCAATGATGAGAGCACTGGCACGATGAAACTTAGACCGTTGTCTCATTATCTTTCCTGGAAATAGTCACCTCACATTGTGTTTCACTGATCTACATTTCAAATTTAGGACTACATCAATGATGGATGAAAAATAGCGATGGAGTCGAATCAAACCACATGCATCTTCCTTTGCAATCAATGACCACAAATATATTGCTCATTCACCCAATTCAAAATAGTGATGACTCACATTAACCAATGACCTCATCGCTCATCTCCAATTTGAAGAAGACAAGTGCACAACCATCCATGATGAGCAATGGAATGAAATATAAAGAGCCCCAAGGTCATCACCCATCGCTATTTTGAAACTCAAAACTCAAGAGTAACTAGCGATAGCCGAAACCTCCAGTGATGTAAAGAGAAACTTAAGCATCATGTATCACTAATATAATACTGAACAATAAAAACTTATCTGTGATGCACAAAATAAATGAAAAACTACTCATCTCTCATCGCTAATACATGTTTCAAATTCACAAAGCTACCCGTGCGATGAGTGATAAAGTGAAGCGGTAGACGAGATCTAAATGAAACAATTTAGGAGTGTCTGTAAGTTGTTTTAAGAAGGGGACCAAATAGGAAACCATATAAAAGGCCTTAAAGGACTTAGAAAATATTATTTGAAAGGATGTAAAGACCAAATAAGTTCAATAGTTCAACCTTCTAAAATACAAGAAATTCAGACCTAGGAATGAGGGGTTGGTTACCCCACGAGCTCCAATGGCTCAAGAAGTTTTAGGATGACCGGGGATAGGAAACAAGAGGCAATCATAGATTATAGCATTCACAAGGGCTTTGATTTAAGGGTTTATTAGAAGAGATTTTGACAACTTGAAATATCAAGACAATATCAGTGGGAAAAACCCTAAGCCCAAACATTTGAAACTGAGTGAAATTTATAGAGTTTTAAAAATGGAACCCAAAAATTTTTAGGGGTTCCATCAGTGGCTCCAGTTGGGGACATCTATTCCTCAAGAATAGAGCGAGATTCCAGAATCACAGTTGAAGCATACCAAGCACATAGGACGAAAAGCTAAGGACCTATAAGGACTAGGCAGGAAAACTAAACCAAAACAAACAAAAAATGTACAATATTCACATAAATTACAAGACCATACCAAGAGATCCAATGTCCATCATTCTTGAAGCCTCCTATGATGTGTAAGTTTTCAACCTACACTCTACAACTTTATTAGGCTTCAGCTTTACTTGGTGGCCCCAAGCCCCCCAATCTTAGAACTTGTACTTGCCTCTGTCAAAAACCTTGTTTTCCACCGTCTGTATCATGCTACGACTAAAAATATTCTCATGAATCTCCCATCTTTTGATTATGTTGTGGTTAATGAAATCAATCACTATGGACATGTATCTAAACTTATTATTATCATTGTTATTCATCTCCAACTATGAACTTTAATCAAGTACTAATTGAAATACATGATCAGTGTAGCATTCTTTTTGACTCAGCTTATGATTACATTCCACTAAACACTCAATCCAACTGAATAGGGAAAGTGAAAAATTCATAGTCCATCTAATCATTAAATGATTTGATATCCAATTCATTTTTCCTATTAAAATAGGAATCCTCATACACACTCCTTTTAGGATTCTCATCCGGGGGCACATATTCTAACCCCTTGAAGTGATACTGCAATTTTATTTCTATTTTTCTAAGGTCATCATCAACTAGCTTCTATTCCACACCAAACACACATTCACTTTGTGTGACAAACAAGAAATGTTCATACACAGGTTTTTGTTAAAATTGGTGCTCACATTCATCAGACCAATATAAATCAATTACACTATCATATGCTCCACTTCCTTAGGAAATTGATTCATTGGACACCATAGCATTCTTTCTTTCATTCAGATTAGGGCCATTCCCACAAAGATCATTATCCATACCATCCCAGGCATTGAAAAATAATTATGTTTTAGGTTCATTATTATAGTCCTATCCTCCCCTCTAATCATTGCTCAACTTGAAACAAAATATTTCAAAGGATGTGTTAAAAAACCCAGGATTGATATGATCAACAATAAGGTATTCAAGTGCATCATTAGTTGATAGGTTTTCTACCCCACATTTGTAGGATTGGTTGCAACTTGAACATTCATTATTTTTAGTTGAGCAGAGTTATTCAACAAATTCCTTGTTAAAAACTATCATGTCCATTTATATTACAAAACTTGTACATTCTATTTTTGTTTCATACAAGTATTTAGAAACATTAACCCGCTGGTTGATATCACAAATCCTATCACTTTTAACACTAGAATCAAGTTTAAGACACTGAATACAGACACTCTTCTCCTGTAATTCATCTTATACCATATTTATAGGACATTCCAATTCTAATACAACTAGATTGCATTTCAAGGATTCATCATATGAAATCTGTTCATCCATTTGTGTGGAAAATCCTCATGAGTGTTGATATTGCTACATTCTTTAAGTAAAAAGGATTCCTTTAGGTCATCTTCACAAAAAAGATTCATATTCATCTTTAGAATAATCAGAATTCTCATTTTCATCATCTTGGTTATCAATCTTCGAAGGTACATCAGTAGTGCTTGCAAGTATAACAATATAATCATTTTTGTACTACTAGATAAATTCTCACGTTTAGAAACATCTTTATCCATTTCTTGGATAAACCTTTGATCTTGAATAATATGGTAAGCATGCCTGTCATTTTGAGACCTTATTTTTTTCTATATAAACATATTTATCCTCCTCGACAATTTTGATCCAACAAGTCATCTAATCAAAATTCTAAGGTTTCAATTCCTTGGGAAAGCCACTAAGCCTTGGCTCATAAATG
>VDFB02301875.1:0-23530 GCA_007258455.2 Sequoia sempervirens | reverse complement strand
GGAGTTAGGAAAAGTTTAGAGACAGCAAATAGGAATATAAATGTATTTAATTTTTGTAGGATGCATGGGGAACATGATCCATAGGGACATGTGAAATGGCAACACGTATATATGCATAAGAAATATACGCATACATGTATCCACGAGTGCAATGTTTTTTTATTTAGGGAACCTGTTGATTGAAAAAATCATTAGTCATTTTAAATGGAACAAATTTTTGGTGTACATATATTTGTAATTGAGTTATTTTAGTTTATCATATTAGAATATGCAAGTGCTAATAGGAACAGTAGTGTTAGGTGGAAGATTGGTAGGGGTAGCTCATTTGAGTATAAACTTTTGTAAGATTAAGGAATGTTTTTTTTTAAATGTAGTGTGAAGATTAGTATTATATAAAGCTATTGATTTTATTATAAGTAAGATCTAAATCCTGTGTATGTAATATGATAAGATATTTTTGTGTATAGAACAATGTAATTATATTACAGTAAATTGTTAGATGAGTGACTAGAAAGCTATTGATTTTATTATAAATAAGATTTTAATATTGTTTATGTAATATGAGTAAAA
Organism: Sequoia sempervirens; assembly: GCA_007258455.2. Taxonomy (NCBI): domain Eukaryota; kingdom Viridiplantae; phylum Streptophyta; class Pinopsida; order Cupressales; family Cupressaceae; genus Sequoia; species Sequoia sempervirens. Next base: position 22,960 of record VDFB02301875.1, on the reverse strand, counting down.
ATTTGTGTTTATATAATAAACAATAAGTAATTTGCAAAATTATAATAAAGGACCTTACTACCTAAGATTAAATTTGTGTAAGTATAACATAAAGTGTAATAGTTTAACTTATGAAAATGTAATAAGTGTAAAAAATTTTACGATAAATTCTTAGATGAAACTGTAGAAAGGTATTGATTTTATTATAAATTAGATTTGAATGTTGGTAATGAATTACGAATGAATATTTTTTTGTGTATATATATTAAAAAAATAATAATTTGAAAAGATATAAAGAATTTTATTAGGTAAAATAAAATGCAGGTACAATAAAATAATGAACATGTTTGTAGCACTTTGCGTATAAACATTAAATTATTATAATAATGTATAGTAAAATATTCTTATAATGTTTGAAACAATGCTTGAAGCATATAGTGTACATGGAGGCATTGAGACATTTAGCGATGTGCACATAATGCACAAAATAGTGAAAACCATCGTCGACACGAGAGCAAGCCTGAAAGCGTGATGAGACTGAAATTGCATTTGCAGTATTAAATGAAAGAAAACAAGATAAATAAACTAGTTAGTACGAATGCATATATGGAAGAAAAGCATTAAAATATGGATCCATGTAAAGACATATGCATGCATGAATGTGTACATGTGTCCATTTAACTTGGTATGTTAAGAAGAATCTATATATGCCTGCGTCCATAAAGTTAGAAATGTTAGAAACAAGTTATAGCTTGTACAAGAAGTAGAAAAACATTACAGATTGAAACAAACGAGCAATACATTAGTAAACAAGAATGTATATATGCCCATGTGCAGAAAGGTAGAAAAATGTCTGAAACAATTTGCATTTGACAAATATGAAAAGAACATTTATGATCGAAACAAAAGAATCATACATTATTGTTTTTTGACCAAGTGTATTAAGGATATCCAACTATGCACTTGAATGCATGGATATATGTAAATATTTATGAAAAATGACTATACATTTTAGCCTCCAAGAAACTATGATATGTGCTCTTAGTTATCTGCAATAAACATGTTATAGTATAAAACATTTTCAAAGGAAGTCCTGAATACAATTCTATGTTGTCATAGTTATTTTGAAAGCCCTCAGTGTTTAATTGCATAACCTTGATATTTTTTTCAATTTTTTCTTTGGTATGGTGTGAATTTTGTTGTAATGGTTGAAGGTATATTTGAGCTATAGATAGATAAAGATATGTAAGGGTGGTAAAGAAGTATGAGTGATGTAAGTGCAACAAAGAGAAGGAATTGAGAGAATGATGTAATGCAAGTAAGGTATATGAATGCCATATGGAAAGTATTAGATATGGGAAGGAATGATATGTGAAATTGGATGTGAGAATGAATGGCATGTAAATTATATGAATTTATCATCTTCAAGTTATAAGCTTAAAATTAAATGCAAGATATAAAAAAATTGAATGAGTGAGTTGGATTGAAGAAAAAAAAGGAATGCAAGACATTGATGTGATGCAAGAGAAGCGTATAAATGTATTTTGAAATGTATTTGATTTGAGAAGAAATGATGTGCACGGGTGGAAATGGAAATGAGTGGATTCGATAGGGTATGAAGTGAACTTTTGTTCCAAGCAAGGGTGGAAGAATGTGTATTTTGTTATTGGTTATGCTTTATAAAATCATCATAGGGCTGAATGTCTCAATACAAATACAAAAGAAATACTAGTGTCTCATTTCTCACTCTCCTTTGGACTAAACAAAGTTCCAAGATCCTTGAGCTTCCTCGAAATGTGACAAGAGATGAATAGATATAAAAATATAATGATATTTAAGGATGCAAGAGTGAAAAGAGAAACACCAATGAACATTAGCACCTTTGACATGGGTGCATTTCCACATTTGCAGTAACTAATTTCCTTTATGACCTTATCAACGAAGCAAAAATGTATTATTATTTTGTTTGAAGTATTGAATGCAAATAATCCTAGACATTTGTAATAATGCTTGAGGTATGCATGTATAGATGTATGCATGTGCACAAAATGCAAAGAGTGTAAAGCATACATGACATGTGAACAAGAAATTTGAATGGAAAATAGTAAACTGAAGTAGAAATACAAATCTGTGAAAGCATAGCGATGCTCAAGTAGCATTTAAAGTAGGAAGCGAAAGGAAAACAGGGAAAACAAATTATATACCAGCAAAGCATATATCAAAGGAATGCATAAATATATGGATCCATGTGAACATCTGTGCATGGAAAAATGTATAGATGTGCCCATGTAATTTGGTACAGAAAGCACAATCTATAAATGCATGTGTAACCTGTTGAAATTGTTGTATAAACTTTAAAGCAAATGCATTTTCCCTTCTATTTACTTTCATTGTACACGTTAAAGGGAACTTGGGTTTGGCATTGTTGCAATGCATTTGGATACTTTGATTGTAAAGTAATAGTTTAGATCATTTTAAGTGTTATTGATTCAAATCTTTCCTTGAAATACGAAGGATGCATCTGAGTCTTGTAGGCAATGTACACTGTCCTATAGAGAGAGCTTTGGAACTAATGAGATGTTATCAAGGATAGAGGAATACTGTTAAATATTGTGGTTATTGTGTCATAGGTACACATGGAAAATATGGAAACATATAGAAAGCAAGTGAACTCTTCAATAATCCCATGAAACATAGTCTTTGTATGCATCCATGCATACAGGTTTGCATGAATATATGTATGCATGCAATTATGTATATATGAATGCATGTATCTATGTTGCCATGTATATATGTGTGTATATAACAGATTACTGTTGCAGTGGAGAACATTAAATACATGGAGAAAAAAAAAACATAGAGCTATTGAGATATATATGCATGGATGCATCAGTAGACACATGTATACATAGAAAACAGAATTACATGGAGAGATGGAAATATGAACACATGTATACATGGATGTATGCATATGTGGATATAGGTGCAAATGCATACGTTACATGGAAAGATGTATTCATAAGCATATGCAGATATGGATGAAGGCATATATGCATATATGTGCATGTACGGACAATATGCATGAAAATATAATGGCCATGGGTTACCAGGATACATTACATGGATGCATGTTTACATTTGCAGTAACAAATTTCCTTTATGATCTTAACCAAGAAGCAAAAGGTGTATTATTATTTTGTTTGAAATATTGAATGCGGAAAATCTTAAACATTTGTTGCAATGCTTGAGGCATGTTTGTAGACATGGATGCATGTATACATGTATCCATGTGCAGACAATGCAAAGAAGAGTGAAAGGCACATGACATGTGAACGAGGAATTTGAATGGAAAACACTAAAATCAAGTAAAAATACAAATCTGTGAAAGCATAGTGATGCTCAAGTAGCATATATGCATGGATGAATGTATAGTTGTGTCCATGTAATTCGGTACAAAAAGAACAATTTTTAGATGCACGTGTACATAAGCGATAAATTTTAGGAACAATTTGCATTTGAAACATATACAATATTGTTTTTAGAACAACTGTATAAAGAATGCCTAATGATGCATATGAATAGATGGAAACATGTAAATATTTGTTAAATCTGATTACACATAATAGGCTTGAAGAAACCGTTATACGTGCTTTTGGGGATCTCTAATAAACAAGGTTTAGAAAAGACATTATGAAAATAACTCTTGAATACAGTTGTATGTTATGAGTGTTATTTTTAAAGCCCTCAGTGTTTATTTGCATAACCTTGATATTTTCTTCATCTTTTTCATTGTTTGTTATGGTGTGAATTTTGTTGTGATGGATGAGGGTATATTTGAGGTGTAGATAGATAAAGAAATGTGAGTGTAAAAAAGAAGAATGAGTTATGGAAGTGGAAGAAAGGGAGTGAATTGAGAGGAGGGTGAGATGCAAATAGCGTATATGAATAAGTTATGAAAAGTATTTGAGATGGGAGGCAAGGATATGGGATGGTGGATATGAGGATGAATGGGAATGTAAATGGTATGAATTTATCATTTGGAAGTTATATGCTCACAATTAAATTCAAGAAATGAAAATTTCAATGAGAGAGCTGGATTTTGTGAAAAAAGGAACGAAATACATTGGTGTGATTGAAGACAAGCAAATAACTAGATTTGAAAATGTATTTGATTTGAGAAAAAAGGACGTGCAAGGGTGGAAATGGAAATGAGTGGAATCAATAGGGTATGAAGTGATTATTTCTTGCAACAAGTAGTGGAAGAATGTCTAATTTGGTATTGGTTATGCTTTTAAAAATCATCATAGGGCTGAGTCTGTCAATATAAACATAGAAAAAAGGCCCATGTTGCATTTCTCACTCTCCCTCATACTGAACAAGGTACTGAGATCCTTGAGCTTCCTTGAAATGCGACAATATAAGACAAAGTGGAAGTTCTTATGCATATACAATGGAAAAAATAAATATGGAAGACCATAAAAAAGAGAACATGTAAATGCTGGTGCAGTGGAGAACATCAAATACATGGAGACAAAAGTAGGAAGAGCAATTCACAAATATATGCATGGATGCATTAACAAATACATGTATACATGGATGTATGCATATTTGGATATAGGTGCAAATGCATATTTTACATGGAAGGATGTATTCATATGCATATGCAAATATGGATGAAGGCATATATGCATATATGCATGTATGGACAGTATGCATGAATGTATGTCAACATATAACTTTTAATTTTGTTATATTGGAAAACTAGTGCTATTTTGATAAATCAACATTAGGAAATTAGCATTTAGCTATTTCTATTTATCATAATAGCTTTATAAACTATTGTTGTTATTGAAAATCAGTGAAGTGCAATCACATAGTTTGATTAAATAAATTTATGCAAATGCAGAGTCTAGAAGACTAGTGAGTAGAGATACATAATCCATGATTGCAAATTAAATGCATTGAACTATTAGGAAAAAGCGAACACATGGAGGGGTCAAAATAATTGAAGCAAGTGCATTAAATGCCATGTAACTGGTGGGGAAGGCACTGGAATTGCTTGATAGCCATGGGTGTCTAGGATACTCTGGCCATTAGGGGCCATCTGGCTAAAGACAAAGACAGATACATGGATGGATGAGTGCATACATGCATATATACATCTATCCATATGAGATATTGATAGATACATATATAGATGTATATGAGTATGCAATTCATAGGTCCATATATGCATAAATCAATGTATACATACACCCATAGATACAGTCATACATGTATAGACAAATGCATCTAGAGATATGGCAACATATGCATGAATCGATATATGCATGGTTGCACCTATGGATACATAGATACATAGTGAAATGGAGAAAAAAGACACATATATATATGCATAGTTTGATTAAAACTAGTGGCTGAAGGTACATAGTTCATTTAGACAAAATTAATGCATTGAATGGCATTTGGCCAAAGGGGAGACTGTTTGAATTGCTAAGCAGTCTTTGAATATAACATCATTATATTCAAATATGTAACATCATGTTTACAATATAGATACTTGCATTGGACAACTTTTATTTCAGTGAAAGCATTTTTAGTGTTAAACCATGTTGCATATACTATCAACTTGAAGAGTATAATGAAACAAAATTTAACACAAAAATGCTTTTTCCAAAACCAAACCTCTCCAATTCTACATAGTCAAAAAATCAATGATGTAAATAATGTATACTTCATTTGGTTCCATGATAAGAATATAATTCCTAGGCTATCAATGTTGTTCTACATTTCGTGTAGTGTCCATTGAACTATGTAGTGTAGGTACCTTTGATATGCACTAGTATGATTCATTTGGTGATAGCAAATGACTCATCTATTCATTCAGCAAAAAGTGTGTGATGTGCAAGTTGATAAGATAATGACAAATCTAGAACAATCAATTTATAGTTTGAAATTTCAAGTGTACAGTATGGTGCAACATAATATATCCATGATGAATCCTAATTCAAATCATTAATTGAACTAATCTAAATATAAAAGTTGCTATAAAAAAGTAATCTTATAAACAAACAAGTCAATCTAAATAATTAGGCAATTGCTAGTTAGCCTTTAAGTACCTAGCAATTCAAAGAAAGAAATGATTGCAATTAGCTTTGTGTGCATTTGAACTATTAATCAAAGGCAAGTAACAAAGAAGGCCTAGAAGACCATGTACATGTTAATGTGTTGAATACCATGTATTTGTGCATGGGTGTATATGAATACTATGAGTTGTGATTGCTATGATTGTGTAGCGCTTACTATGGCTCGTACAACCAAGCGATATGCAAATAGAATTCATAGTTCATAGTATCCAGATACATTGAAGAACAGATACAAAAAAAGGTTGTTAGCATCCTGATAAGAAAGATGATGAGATACATCCAATTAATGTATGTCACAACATCCTATAAACAATAATTCCTATCAAACGCAGATGAAGCCTTTGCATTTGAAAAAAAAACTTGAATAAACAATACTAAAAGTAGTTAAAAATATGAATTTATAATGAAAGTATACAATTGCCTTAAAGCACTGTGAAACCCTACTTGGATTTCTTGTATCAGACAGACTAAAAAGCGAAAAGCAATATTTGTTAAATCTGATTACACATTATAGGCTTGAAGAAACTGTCATATGCGCTTTTAGGGATCTGTAATAACCAAGGTTTACAAAAGGCATTATGAAAATAACTCTTGAATAGAACTATATGTTATGAGTGTTATTTTTGAAGCCCTCAGTGTTTATTTGCATAACCTTGATATTTTCTTCATCTTTTTCTTTGTTTGGTATGGTGTGAATTTTGTTGTGATGGATGAAGGTATATTTGAGGTGTAGATAGATAAAGATATGTGAATGTTAGAAAGAAGAATGAGTTATGCGAGTGGAATAAAGGGAGTGAATTGAGAAAAGGGTGAGATGCAAATAAGGTGTATGAATAAGTTATGAAAAGTATTTGACATGGGAGGCAAGGATATGGGATGGTGGATATGAGAATGAATGTGAATGTAACTGGTATGAATTTATCGTTTGCAAGTTGTATGCTTACAATTAAATGGAAGAAATGAAAATTTCAATGAGAGTGTTGGGTTTAGTGAAAAAAGGAACGCAACACATTGGTATGAGGCAACAACAGCAAATAATTGGATTTTGAAATGTATTTGATTTGAGAAGAAAGGACGTGTGAGGGTGGAAATGGAAATAAATGGAATCAATAGGGTATGAAGTTATTATTTTTTGTAACAATGGGTGGAAGAATGTGTAGTTTGGTATGGGTTATGCTTTTAAAAATCATCATAGGGCTGAGTCCGTCAATATAAACACAGGAAAGAGACCCATGTTGCATTTCTCACTCTCCTTCATACTGAACAAGGTAGTGAGATCCTTGAGCTTCCTCGAAATGCAACAATAGAAGAGTGGATATAAAAATATAATGATATTTATGGATAGAAAAGTCAAAACAGAAGACAAAGTGGAAGTTCTAATGCATACACTATGAAAAATATAAATTTTGGAGAACATAAAAATAGAGAACATGTGAATGCTGATGGAGTGGAGAACATTAAATACATGGAGAGATAAATACGTAAAGCTAACCAGAGGTATATGCATGGATGCATCAACAGAAACATGTATACACTGAAAATAGAACTACATGGAGAGATGGACATATGAACACATGTATACATGGATGTATGCATATTTGGATACAGGTACAAATGCGTATGTTACATGGAAGGATGTATTCATATACATGTATCTATGCAATCACATTTCACTGATTTTCAATAACAACAATAATTTATAAAGCTATTCAGATAAATAGAAACAGCTAAATATACATATATCTATGCAAAATATCAATAGACACATCTATAGGTGGATGTGTGTATGCAATTCATAGGTGCATATATGCATAAATCAATGTATACATGCACCCATAGATACAGTTGTACATATATAGACAGATGCATGTAGAGATGGCAAGATATGCATAAATCGTTATATGCATGGCTGCATCTATGGATACATAGATACATAATGAAATAGAAGAAAAGACACATTTATATATTTGTATACTTTGACTATAAAATCATAGTTTAGATCATTTTAAGTGTTATCCATTCGAATCTCTTCTTGAAATACGAAGGATTCATCTGAGTCTTGCAGGCAATGCACAGTTGTCCTATAAAGAGAGCTTTGGAACCAATGAGCTGTCATAGATACATGGGTGCATGAGTCCATAGATGCATATATACATGTATCCATGCAAGTTATTGATAGATGCATATATACATGGATGTGTGTGTGCAATTCATAGGCGCATATACACATAAATGAAGGTATACATGTACCCCTAGATACAACCATACATATATAGACAGATGCATAAAGAGATAACAAGATATATGCACAAATCGATATATGCATAATTGCACCTATGGATACATAGATACATTATGAAATGAAGAAAAAGACACATTTATATATGCATTTATTTTGAGAGTTTGATTCTGAATCCATATGCATACTTCGATTAAAAGTAATGGCTGAAAGTACACAGTTCATTGATACAAAATTAATGCATTGAATTGCATCTGACTAGAGGGGAGGCTGTTTCGATTGCTAATTAGTCTTTGAATATATAACAATTAAAAGAGATAAAAAAGTATAATTATCCTTGGGAACATTTCACATTTTGACTTTTCAATGAGAATGAATTAACAAAGTAGCAGTCAGACCTAAAGAAGGTTGAAGGTCTATGCTAATAGAAAACTATATTTTGGACAATGGCTAGACAATCTCTTGAAATTGCTTTAAAAACTTTGAAGCAAATGCATTTTTCGTTCTATTTATTGTCATTGTACATGTTAAATGAAGTTGGGTTTCGAATTGTTGTAGTGCATTTGGATACGTTGATTATAAAATCATAGTTTAGATCATTTTTAGTATTATCCAATTGAATCTTTTCTTGAAATACCAAGGATTCATGTGAGTCTTGGAGGCAATGCACAACTGTGCTATAAAGAGAGCTTTGGAAGGAATGAGCAAGTAAAAGAAAACTGAGCAAAGAAAGTATATTTGCTCACATTGCTAATCTGACTGTGTGCTTTAAACCTCTAAAGTAAAAGAAAACTGAGGAAAGAAAGTATTTATTGCCTCAAGTAACTGGTTTCTGGTTCTGGATACTGTAATTATTGTCCTCATAGGCACAAATGCAAAGTGTGGAACCATATAAAAAGCAATTGAACTCTTTAATAATCCCATGAAACATAGTCTTTGTATGCATCCATGTATACAGGCTTGCATGTGTATATGTGTACATGTAATTATGTATATATGTTAGACAGTATGTATTTGTGCATAGGTGCATAAGGATGGTATGTATCTCTAGAATTTAGATTGCATAGGTAACATGTAGTTCACAGTCATCTAGTTAGAGTAATATGATGACTCTGTGCATATTGGTATTTAATTCTGGAAGTTGATGTTTCCAAAGTTGTTTTTTTTTAATCTGGAAAGTAGTAAACACATACATATATGCGTGGATGCATCTACAGGTAGAAGAATACATAGAAACGTAGTTACATGGACAGATAGATAGATGCATAGCAGGATACATAAATGCTTAAATATACATGTATGGAAATATCCATGGATTGCATATGAAGCTGCATAGATACTTATATCCATGGCTACATGTGCACATAGATAGATGTATTGCAGTAGACATGGATGCATGTAGAAGTGTAACTGTAAGCAAGATGCATGGTTGCATGTGAGGCTTGTAAAGTTTGTTATTTTTTTTATTACTGCAAAGCGGTCTCATAAAGAGAGGTTTGGAACGAAAATTATGTCAACATGTGTGGTAATGAGAGTTTTTTCCTTGAACCTTGTTATATATTCAAAGAGTAACTAGCAATGCAAACAACGTTCCCTTTAGCCAGATGCCATTGAATGCATTGAGCTTGCATCAGTGCATTATGTACCTTCATCCACTAGTTTGAATCAAAGTATGCATATGGATTCAGAATCAAAAGCTCTCTCCTGTGAACGTATTCTAAATTTGCCTATGCATTTGCCCGGAATGCTTTTAACCGGCAGCATTGGCCAATCACATTTTGCCATTGAACATATTAGTTTTTTTTTTTGGTACAGTTTGCATTTGGAGAGCTATTCTATATATTGGAAAATTAGCATTTATCTATTTTTCTATTCGTCCGAGTAGCTTTATAAATCATTTTCGTTTTAAAAATTCAGGAAAATGCAAACGCATAAATTGATTAAAAAAATTTAAGCAAAGGCATAGTTTAAAAGTTGGTGGCTAGAGGTACGCAATCCATGAATGCAGATTAAATGCATTAAAATATGAGGAAAATGTAAGTGCAATGCATGAATGCAAAGTAAATGCATTAAATGACATCTGGCTGGAGGTGAACGCGCTGGTGTTGCTTGGTGAACATGCAAGGACAGGGTACTTTGGCCATTTAATATAGAGTTAAGCTACTTGGTATGCATCTTTATTACTTTGTGTGTGTTGTTTTTGTGTTTTGTAAGCCTGTGTTATGAAAACCTAGAATCTGCAATTGCTTTGAGCTTTCATGCTATGATGAAAGCATACAGGATAAAGGAATTTTGTGACCTGTTGTGGTTATGGAAACGCATAGAGGGGAAGCGAATTGTTCAAACAAACTTGTCAAAGAAATGTGGTCAAAGAAATTGATTAAATAAATTTAAGCAAAGGCATAGTTTCAAAAGGTAGCGGCTAGAGGTACGTAGTCCATGAATGCAGATTAAATGCATTAAAATATCAGGGAACTGCGAGCGCATAAATTGATCAATTAAAATTAAGCAAAGGCATAGTTTATCAAACTGGTGGGTAGACGTACGTGATACATGAATTAAAATTAAATGCATTGAATGGCATCTGGCTCGAGGTGAAGGCAGTGAAATCGCTTGGAGGCCACGCGTGTCCAAGGTACTTTGGCCAGGGTACAATGTTGTAGGCATCACACGAACAATAGAACTATTCAACACTGAACTCTATGCTTGTAATAATTATTGGAAAAGCTGTAAATGCCATAGATGGAAATAATATGAATAAAATTCTAGTTTCTGGTTTTCTTGAAATGCAATGAAAAAACTGCTATAAAGGCATAAGAGAAGGTTGAGTAACATATTGCCATTCCTGTATCTAATTTCTTTGAACATCAATGCTTTACACACTTGATTGCAATAGTAACATGTCTACGAAAATGGGACAATAGAGATCGTAAATCAGTAGTTTTGTGTGTCAGTATATATGTATCCTGATACACATAAGCTTATCTGGCATTCATGAAAATAGTTACTATGTATAGTGAAACAGTTAATTAGTGTTAATTAGTGTTACTATATGCGTTATCCATATAACATAATAAATTGGTACAAGGCTAGAGTGACAGGTCCATAAATACATGGACGCATGTATATGCAGTTGCATAGAGGAATACGTAGAAGCTTAAATGAATACATGGACACACGAATATGTGTGTATGTGCATATGGACATAGAAGCATATATACATGTGAAAATGCATATATGCAACAAAAGCAACAAATGGATTTGTGTATGCAGGAGTGTACTGTATACATTAGAATACATGATGAAAAGGTGACTATAAAGTACAATGCATAGAAGCAGGGGCGAGACTTGGTTGCAATAACAGCAAAAAATGGAAAACAGCCAAAGGAAAATAACCATTTACTGTCTCAAGTAACTTGTTAATGGGTCTAGAGTGTGTAACCATAATAACTTCTAACTGGTTACCATAAATTCTTGAAAGCGTAAGAATCATAAAGCAAATCTTGGAAAAGCTAGGAATGACAGAATGCAAAAGCGAACATTTAAACTATATAGTTTGAATGGCATTATACATAGAGGGATAATAATTATTGAACATATATGTCAGATGTACATAGAGAACCATTGTCTTCATAGGTGCAAAAACAAAATTAGAGTTTCAGATGTCCATATTCTAGAATACTTTAACATAGTAACCTATAGAAGTGTCTAAATGTATAATAGCAATAAAGTTTTATAAAACGAAAGATGTCTGTAACATGTGAGAACCAGTGAAATGTCTTGGAGCATAGAAAGGAGAAAAAGTAAAAGTCTGAACAATGTAAATCTCTGCTCCTCTATTCCTAGTTTCCTGTAAAGCCAACAAAATCCTATGTATTAGAAACATAGTTTGTATGAATAGTGATTTGAGGTACTGGTTGAAAAGAAAAAAAGTTTACATATGAATGACTTTATTACCTTCTGGTGATGTTTCTTGTCTATTTGTTAATGCAAATGGCTTCAACAATGGCATTGTTTTGGTCAAGGCTAAAATGTCCTTCAGCACTGAAGTCCCGTAGGATGAATATCACTGCTGACTTGTCCTTAATGTAGTCTTCATAGCTGAGCCTTTGCAGTGTGGGCAATAGACGGTGCATGGTGGCCTGGTCAATTGAAGACTGAATTGTTTGATTGTCATAAGTTGTTATGGTGGTTTTAAGTTGTAAACAGAATGTATAATTGACTTGCTGGTTGCACTGTTTGCAGTGAGCAGTTTTTTCTTGGAGTGTGCCATAAGCAGTAAATTTGAATTTGCATTTTGGGCAACATGCATGGAATGGATTGGAAAACGCATTTGCTGCTTTTAGAATACCAGAAACCTATAGAATATGGTTCAAAATTGTTAGAGGAGACAAAAATACAAGTTTGAATGAACTAGATTTTTAAAAAAAGAATGTTGTTACCTTGAAAGTTGAATGTAGTAGGCTGTTGAGTTTTTCCAAGCTTCTTTTGTCATTCAAGGCACAGATGAATGTTGATTTACATGTGTGAAATGTGTTCCTTTGATCTATTTTTCTTACAACATTCTTGAAAAGCATTGCAGGTGTTTTATTTGTATGCAATTGGTCTTCGAGTGCAAAGTATTGTTGCTCATAGGTTGACCGTAATAGCAACTGCAATTCAATGAGACAATTAGATTTTGTTCCAGAAATTGTTATAGAGACGATTGCAGAACATTTAAAGCTTGAAACTGAAAGAAGAGGTAAAAGTTTTGTAGACTGAAAATACCTGTGCCCTATCTATGTCAGTGTGGCCATCTTTGATGTCAATTGCAAATTGAGTGCCCATTTTCCTGGCACCAACTACCAGTGCAGCTATGGTGCCAGCTGGGTACTCATTTACAGTTGTTAGCAATTGGCTGATAGTTGTACTTGGGATGAATTTGTACTCTTGACAGAGGCGGGGGATGTTTTCAGTGCTGCTTATGGCTGTTAAAATCAAAATGCAATCACAGTCACCTCTGTCATAATCTGTCCTAGGTGCAACTTGGAAATCTGATATTGAAATAGCTGATCCTGGGACTATTTTAGGCTCATGTTGATAGACAAGGTCTCCACTAACATTTAACGTGATTGTCATTTCTGCTTTGTGATCTGTCAGATCAGCACGTAGCATTTCCCATGTTTTGTTGGCCTTATCCAATGTTGCTTTGTAGACAACAAGGACATCACCCTGGAAGGTGTCTCCAGCTCTTCTTGCGTTTAGCTATTCAATTGAAACAATTCTAGGTTTCTTGACTCTTGTCCTACAAGGAACAAGGACAATGTCAGTAAAATGCTAATTTTATATTAGCAACTTGGGCAGCTCGCAACACACTGTAGAACGAAGCACTTTACCGCTGTGCTGATTCTTCTTGTGTAATTTGCACCTATTTGGCTTGTCTTTTTGATACATCTTTTGGTGTCCTGCAAAGCATTGGAACAATGTTATTTGAATATTTGTGATTTGGGCGAATGAGTATGAAGGAATAATACTATGGGCACTTTACCGTTGTACTGTTTCTTCTTGTGTGGTTTGTATTTGCTTTGCTTGCCTTTTAGTTTCATCCATAGATCTCCTGCAAATAATGGATATAGTATTGGAAAAGACATTGCAATGCATAAAGGTGATATAAGGCTATAAGTTCTATAAAGTTGAATTTGTCTATTATGCAAGATGCAATTTTAGGAAAATTGGATTGTGATCAGTCCAATATGCTTCTGATATATAGGTAGAGCATATATTTGTAGCTGTGTTGGACCAAATGTGGTCAATGACTGAATTGCCTATGCTGTGTTGTTGGTTCAACATAAATTGTATGTTGTTCTGTTGCATATAACTATGAAGCATTTTTTTGCCTCTGCTTTCTGAAGACATGTCAACATTGAAATCGCCTAAAATGTACATGTTTTCTGAATTTGTGGACCCAATAATTATTTGCAACATTGCAATTATTTCATCTATGGCAGTTGCAGGTCTTGCATAAATATTACAAACATTGAGTTCATTGTTAGATAGCATTACTGTTAATGTGATAGCTTCAATATTTGAAGTTTCATGTTGTACTATTTTTGACAAGAGCAAATGTTTCCTGGTGAAAGTTGCTATGCCATGTATGTTATGTACAGAGAAGCTATCAAAATCCTGCAGCAAGGTATTTAGCTCAAAGGGATGCATATGTGTTTCTTGGAGACATAAGATATCAGATTGCATTATGTCATAGTCATTGACGATGTCATCTGCATGTGCTTTCAAGCTACGAGTGTTCAATGTACATAGGAGCAAATGTGATTTGTTTTTTGAACATGTGTCTAGATTATCAAGTTGCCATTGTGCACATGTTTGAAGACGAGACATTTCTAGTTGTATTTTGTCTTTAATTTTGAAGTTTTTTGTAGTTAAAGGTTGTAACAGGAACAATGATTCTACTGATTTTGTTCGTGACAGAGCTGTATACGTTAGTCCATGCTGTCTAATGCCTGTGGGATCAAAAGCTAAGGACTCCATTGTTAATCCTTGGGTTCGATGTATGGTTCGCGCACATGCTACTTGTACTGGGAATTGTTTTCTAGTTGTAATTTTCTTGTTTATTGTTATTTTCTGGATTGGCCTAGCAATGCGTTGTATAGGCACCCAGTCTTTGTCAATGATAGTAGAATAGCAATGTGCTAGTTTTGTGCGCTGGTGATGTCCAATTGATGGGTCATTAAATTTAATCCAAACAATATCAATATTGTTTTGTGATGTATATGCTTTAAAAATTCCATCTGATTCATTGACGAGGCCATCTTGAACATTGTAATTGCCTACATAAAGCTCAACAAGAATGTTTGGTTTTAAGCATATTTGTGATGGAAGTGTCGTGTGACTATACACTCGTATTGCATTAAGGTCCTCGTTAACTTCATCTATCGCATCTAGCACAACCATTTGGGCAGGAATGATTGATAGCATTTTGTTGTTATGTGCTTGAACGTCTACTCTCTTGTAGAAAAGGTGTGGAAGCAATGGATCTAATGGTACAGGACGAAAGAAAATTTTGTTGATATAGTCTATGTCATGAGTTGTCTGAATGCCTACTCGTAGTCTATTAAGAATTGAAATAAATATTTCATCTTTTTGTCTCATGGTAGTCATCAATGAATAGCATTTTCTGTGGTCTTTCCAGAAACTATAAGGCATTAATTCAATTGGAGTAGGCCTATTATCAAAAACCACAGAGTCAAGGACAGGTTGTGCCTGGTAAAGGTCACCACAAAATATGGTATCAAGGTTCCCAAAGTATGTTGTAGGCATTTGCATTATGTCTCGTAGTCTTCTATCAATATACCGTAGAAATGTTGAGCCAACTAATGATATCTCATCTATAAGAAGTATGCGCAATTGATCATAGTGCTTTGACATAGTGTCAAGTACTTCAGTGTTCAGTGGCAGGAATTCTGATGTATTAAAAGGTATGTGAAATGCTGAATGTAATGTGAATCCCCCTATGTTATATGCTGCTTTACCTGTATATGCAGTTAATAAGCCCTTGGGTTTGTCTGGATTATTGTCAACAAATTGCTATACATGCGAATGAGAGCTTGGTAGATGGCTTTTGCTGTAAAAGTCTTTCCTGTTCCAGCTCCTCCAGTCAAAAACAAGTGCAATGGCTTTTGTGGATTTTTCATCTTTTTTATGAGAACATCCTTAACAATTGCTTGTTGTTCTTTATTTAACATTCGTCTTAACTTGTAGTATTCATTGTTATCTATAATCTGTGGGTGCTTTGTAATTTGAAATCCATTGGAGTATGTGGTATTTGGGTTAGAATGGCCTATGTTTGGAAGGTCTGTTTGAATGTCATATAGTTCTTTCTGGGAAAGCTTTGCTTGCATTGGCAGGTCAATGAGCTTTTCATCTTCAAGAGACTGAAGTTCATTTATAGCTTTGTCAATGTCACCCCATGCGGAGTTTGGGCTGTGGACGAACTTTGCACTGTTTGTTTGAATGGTTTGTCCATGGTACATGTATGCATGTTCCCAACAATCAAAGTTTTGTTTTAGTGTATTTTCATTAATGGTAAATGGAACATAGAGAACCAATTGCTCTCTACAATGATTCTCTAAATCAAAGTGTTTGTTGAAATTGATAAACCGTATAACATTGGGTTTGGCCTTTGGTTCAATTTTAGCACCGTATTTGTTGTATCTTGAAACAAATTCTGCAAGACATATGTCCACCATTGTTTCAGGGCGTTTTAAATAGTAGTCTATAATAGATTTTGCAAGAACGTTTTCTGATTCATCTGGCTCATTGCTCAATTGTTTAACAGATTTGAGTATAAATGTACGATCATTGTCAGATCGCGTATCAATGAATATACATTTTCTTGAACTGTAATTTAATGGCAATGACAGAACAATATGTGCAGCTTGCTGTGATGACATTTGCTGCAAGTTAAGCATGGCATTTCCAAGTTTACTCACCATTCGTATTGCATCAATATTGTCTTGCTTGTGGTCTGTACGTATTCTTTTGAATGCATATGTCATTGACTTGTCTACTTTTGCAATATATGAGCTACAGTACATAGCAGCAGCATATGCATTTAGGACAAATTGTGCATCTGTATTAGCCTTCCAAAGGTCTGGAATTTTTCTTGAAAAACTATTGTTCCATATTTGTGATGGTTTTCTTTGTAAGAAAAGCGTGGGCTTGTTTAATGTTGAGCTCAAAGCTTCAATGTATTCATTGTCACTTAAGTTTAATTCTTTTAAGAACATTTGAAAAGTGAATGTTTCATCATACTTTGCTTTTTGGAGTTTTGAAAAGATATAAGTGGCATTTGTAGTTATCGCTTCAGTCTTTTGGACTATTGGTAAAAGTATAGTTGACTTTTGCATTGGTGGGAAAGGAAAATTGTACCTACAAAGTTGTTTTCTTGATCTCTTGCATTTCTTTGTATGATGGTGTTTGTGTAGCATTGCCAAAGGAGGTTCCAAATTTTGAGTGTCGCAGGTAATATACTTATCAACAAAAGCTATGACGTCTGTGTTGTTATTTTCTGTGTAGATTGGTGCATTTTTAATCCATATGAGGAAATGATCATGTTCATTTCCTCGATTTTGGAACTCAGTGACTGAAAAGTAATCAATGACATTTCCAAAGAAAGAGTCATCTGTAAGTATCAATTTTTTAATTGCATTGATTCTATGTTTATAGTAACGTGCACAAGTGATAGGATCTTTCTTGATTAGTTCAAATTTGTCAATGTGTGTTGGGTGATTAGATTCTTGATGGTTTTGTGCTAATTGGTGTAGATTGTGCAGCTCTTGTAATGTTTGAATTAGTGGATCCCAATTTTGCTCAGCACTAGAGAAAGTGATGAAAAATGTTGGTGGTCCTAGTTGTCGAATCATAGCAAATACATTTTTCTTAAGTTGTTGTGAATAGTCTGGAGAGATTCTTATTCTTTTGAAATCAACGTATCCAATATCTGATTTAAGAATTTTTTCTAGGTTTGGTTTGTGTTTAACATCTTTCGCAAATAGCTTCCGCCCTTTTAACTGGCCCTTGCGGATTCTTATTGTCATTGTGGACAGTACTTGTTGTATTAGAACCTTTATAGCTTTGAAAAAAATGTTTGTTGTATGATATGCAAATTGTCTTTGTGACTGTAAGAGCTCCCAGCGTACTATTTTTTGATACGTAAAGTTTTTTACAATGTCATTATCACGTGACTTGCCAAAGAATAAAGTTGGGAAATTCATTTCTTCAGCATAAATGTCCTTAAATATTCCAATTGGATACTTGTGCTCTGCAGGTGCAATTTCAATAATCTTGTCCTCCATGTTATGGATACTTCTAGACTCAGTGAATCCATGTATCAATGTTTCTGATGGGTTTTCATTTTCCATTTCACTGTCTGATTCTGTTTCACTTGTATTTTGTGGACTATTGGCTTCGTTTTCTTTAGTGCATTGGAGAACTTCTTGCCAGTCTTGGTTTATGTGGACTTCGTGCATTTTGTATAATGGTGTCCTTGTTAATTGAGTCAAAGCTTGCATGATGACATTTGGGCGCACCATGCCTTTCTGAAATGCATTTTTGTATTGTAAGCGTCTTTTCAATGAAACAACAATTGTTTGTGTGTTGTTAATTGATTGTGGTAATGCTCTCTGTACAATGTTCATGTCAACAGGGACATTTATAATAGAACCTGTCAGGCCTATTTGAGACCTTTTGAACCCTAGTTCCCAAATCTGTGCAAATGCAATTCTAAGTGAGACAAGTCGTTCTTCTAGATGAGTTAAGTTTTGTACATAGCACAATGGTCTGTTAGTTCTTATTTTCTGTGGCGTAGCATACTTTGGAATAGTGGACTGTTTCAATGCAAAGTAGCATACATTGCATATGAGATCTGTGAATGGTAAGGAATCTGATTGTACTAGCCCACAGTATAGTTGTTTTTGCTTTTCTTTGAAAATCCTGATGTCCTTGTTAAAACAGAGCACTTGGCAAATTGCACATGAGTGTTTTGGTGTATCTTGTATTGCTGTTTTATAAATTTCTATTGGTGTCAATGTTTTTTTTTTCTTTGGGCTGCTAGGTACACTTTTTATTTGTTTTTCTTTTCTAATCAAGTTCTTCAGGTGATTAAGTCTTATTGTTGATTTATGTTTAAAATTGTTTGCTATGATAGATGGTATCAAATTTTCCTTGTTTTTAGGCAAAGCATGTGGCTTGGTCAAGTAAGTATTTTTGTATTGTGGACGATTTCTGATCAACTTTTTAAGTTGGAGTAAGCTTGTTGAGCATAGGCGAGTTAGATTTTGTGCTTTGATACTTAGAAGTGGCTCAAAATGTCCAGCCAAAGGGTTTGTATCATGGAACAGTATAGAGACTGATTTTGTATATCCAGAATCATTGAAATCTAAGTACTTTCTTGATGTTGTCAATGACCAGAGGCTTATCTGTATTTTTAACCATTTGGATATCCAGTGAATGCAAAACAAGTCACCCCACAATCCACGTTCGCCATGGTCTTCGCATGAGCTTGCAGACAATCGCATCTTGCGGAAGTATGTTTCTTGATCATGTACTTTGTGCAATGTATATAGAGTACCAGGATTTAGTTCATTGTTATATGATTTAATTGCTTCTTTGTCCTTTTTTTGAAAGCAAGCCAGGAAATAATCTATAGCTCCATTGCGTAATTGAGTTGAGGTGTACTGGTTGTTAAGTAGAACTTGAAGCGAATCAAACAAACAATCACCAACATTGTATGCAAATGTGCTTAATCTACAAAGGCCTTCAGCTCTAAGGACATTGTCAATGTTTGATATTTGAGGATACTTTGGGCACAATTTTTTTATTTCATGTGAACTCATGGGCTGTTTTGAACTTATGTTTTGTGTTTCAATTTCTAACAATGGTTCAAAGTGTCCACTTAAAGAATTCATGTCATGAAATAGTATAGAGACTGATTCTGTGTAGTTAGAGCTACTGAACTGTAAGTACCTTCTTGCTGTTGTGCTTGACCAAAGGGAGATTTGTATATTCAACCATTTGGATATCTAGTGAATGCAAAATAGGTCACCCCACAATCCACTTTCTGCGAAATCTGCCTATGGCTGTGCAGATAATCACATTCTGTGGAAGTATGTTTGTGGATCATGTACTTTGTGCAATGTATATAGAGTATCAGGGTCTAGTTCATAGTTGTATGATTTTATTGCTTCTTTGTCCTTGTTTTGAAGGCAATTCAAGAAGTAATCTATAGCTCCATTTCGTAATTGAATTGATGTGTACCGATTGTTAAGCAATAGTTGTAATGAGTCAAACAAACAATCACCAACATTGTATGCAAAAGTACTCAATCTGCAAAGTCCCTTGCTCTTAAGCACATAGTCAATGTTTGATATTTGGGGGTGATTTGTTAATTCATAGGTGTCAACGTCTATCATTTTCTTTGTTTTTCGTGTAACCTAATGTGTTTGGGTATAGCAAATGCTGGGTATGAATAGCATTTAACACTAGTATCTAGATTACAAAATCTATAATTGTTAACATTGTCGCCTATGTGCTTTCACTCAATAGCATTCGATAGTATGAATCATGTTGTCGAGGATCTTGGAAGTTAATAATCTCTATATATGTTGGAAAATGCAGATTGAGTAGTAGAAAAAGCTTACGTAACATACCACACAGCAAACAATTTAATAGAAGCACAAGGGGAAAATAGTATTAATTCTTCAACCTGACCTTGTTATCCATTGTCCCCCAGCAGGATTGTATGTACTTATTACTGTTACATTGCCAAAGTGGATAAATGAGTACAATGCATGATGTATACTTTTAGTGCCACAAACACAAAACAATATTTTTAGGTAGCTTTGTCTACATGCAACAATTGGTTGACAAGAATCTTTTTTGCTCATATTGTCAATCTCAGTCTATGGTATTTAAATGTTTTGTGTTATTGGATTCCTTTGTTGCTATGTACTTCTAAGCGACTGATTTTTTTTCAAAGAACAAATGATTTTAAAAGCTATTCAGGTAAACATGAATCAAGTGGCACTTAGAGAATAGTTTGACAAATCTTTTCTGTTTATAGAAAGTCAGGGAAATGCAAAAGCATTGTTTGATCAGAGAAGATCTATGGCTTTTCTTATTTGTGGGAATAGCTTTTAAAATCATTTGTGTATAGACAATTTGAGGGACATGCAAAGGCATAGGTCCATTGAGCAAAAGTGAAGGCATAGATTGATTAAATAATTTTAAAAAGAGATTGAAACTCAGAGGTGCAGCCACACAGTGCATATATGCAAAGCGAATGCATTAAATAGCATGTGGGTCGATGGAAAACTGCTGAATGGCTTGGTGGACATGTATAACCAGGCTGCTTTGTCCATTAGCTATAGACTTAAGTCAGCTGTTAAGCATCACTATTACTTTGTGCATATTGTTTTTCTATCCTAGAAGTCTCTGTTCTGGGAGAGTTTATAGCGATTAAGCAGAATTTGTTATAGTTACAGTATCCAGAACCAGAAACGAGTTACTTGAGGCAATAAATAGCTTCTTTCCTCAGTTTCCTTTTACTTTAGAGGTTTAAAGCACATAGTGAAATTGGCAATGTGAGCAAAAAAAAACTATGCTTAAAGTCATTTTGCATGTAAGCAAGACCATGGAAAAATATTGCATCATGTCTATGAGGGACATAGTACATCATTCATTGTACTCATCTGCCATGTCAGCTTTTGAAATTAACTTTGTAGGCTTTTATTTGTAAAACAGGAAGATTAAACATATGTTAACTTGCAAACTGCATAGCAACTTGCCACAGCTATAAACAGTCCTATGAAAAAAATTGCCTTAAATGCATATAGGTAAAAACCAGTTGACATAGAACAAAGACCTATGGCTCTAAACGCTATTTGAAACTGTAAACAGGGTTTAAAAATTATATGCTAGCAGTTCATTCTATTCTATGGATATTGTATAGAGGAAGTATAACATACTAACACATAAGCAAAACCTGTTCTATTGCTCGAAGACAAATTACTATTGCAATTGTGGATAATGCATTTTCCTGTTTGTATATATGGAAACAGTCCTCTAAATCATTTATGTTCAAAGAAATGAGGAATACAAGATGACAAAATGAATACATGGAAAAGAACTTTATGCAGTTATTATATTGAAGAATTTCAATTGCATTTCTAGAAAAGCAAAAAGACAAATTGGAAAACTGACCTTGTAGTCTGCTATCGAATGATCAAGTATACTTGTACAAATGTACAAAGTGTGATAGGGACAAGAAATTTTTCCTAGTGTAGTTTGTGCGTGATTGTTTAAATACAGTTGAAAGCATTGAACCCTGTCACAAGGACAAATTAGACAAATGAGTATAGTGAGTGACATATACTATGTTATTCATAAAAAGAAAACATAATTCTTATGTGGATTCATTCAAACGAGAAACAATCCAAATTAGAACTTTTGTTTCTTAAAATACAAATTGCATTTTTTATTAATTTTGAAATACTTGTTGCTATTTGTGTACCCTATAATATAGAACATTTTTTTGCATATGTATGCACCAGGGTAATTATGTTATTGCAATGGTGGCATAAGCTCTTTAAGAGCAATCAATGGAATAGATCCCATATTTTCTTAAGCACCTAAAAAAGTGTAAATAGGCCACAACAACTAATCAATACGAAAGCAAAAAACAACACTGACTTGTGCTAGCACTGTTAAGTTATGGTAAAAACAATTTCTACCTATTGTTACAAATTAATGTATGCCACAACATCTTATTCAATGAAGATGATTTGGATAGAAATGTTACAAATCAGAATCCTTATTGGTGTTTGAGTAATCCTCTTTTTCAAGACTTTTCAAGGAAATTGTATGCCAATACTATCAGTGAATAAGTGGAATTAGATCTTTTAATTGACTTTGTTTGATTGGTCAAATGTGCACAAGGATAGTTATAATTATTTCTTTGTTTTAATTATTATGTATATAAATACTATTCAACAGTTATGTAATTAATTAGATATGAAATGACAAAAGGAAAAAGAAAATAAAT
>VDFB02301874.1:0-12381 GCA_007258455.2 Sequoia sempervirens | reverse complement strand
CTAACCCTAAGTTTTGATACAATTAGGGTTAGGTTTCAACGATACCTAGGGTTATGATTACAATTCAATTAGTGTTAGAGTTAGGGTTATAATACAAGTTCAATTAGGTTAGGGTTAGGGCTTAATTAGTGTTAGGGTTAGGGCTTAATTAGTGTTAGAGTTAAGCCCTAAACCCTAAACCCTAAACCCTAAACACTAATTAAGCCCTAACCCTAACCTAATTGAACTTGTATTATAACCCTAACTCTAACACTAATTGAATTGTAATCATAACCCTAGGTATCGTTGAAACCTAACCCTAATTGTATCAAAACTTAGGGTTAGGGTTCAATTAGTATTCAATTTGGGTTAGGGATCAATTAGGGTTAGAATTCAATAAGGGTTTAATTAAGGTCAGGGCCCGCACGTGAATTGGCTGCAAATCTAAGTTGTCAGTACGCTACTCTGTAATAAGTACCATTATTTATTTTCAAAAAGCAATTCAAGATTAAAAATAATATATTAAAAATTAATATAATATTAAAGTGGAGAATATAGTAGCAATTCTAATTTAATAAATAAAAATGTTAAATTTAAATGTTAATCAGGTTTTAAAAATATAATTAAAGAATAATGTATTTATTGATTTGTCAATCTAAATTGAATAAAACAATTATGTTTAAAAAATTATTAGATAAAGATATTAAGTGAAAGTAAAAAATAATTACCATAGAGTTCACATATATATTTAAAAATATATAAAATTAATAAAATAATTTTTCAAATAAATAGAATAAAATAACTTTAAACATGTAAAAATTAATATAATTCTTACATAAATAAAAATAAAAATGTTTGACCCTTAATTGTAACTTACATTAAATTTTTATATTAAATATACTAAAATATATAAAAAGGGTTAAGCTTAAAAATGTGTTTGGGATGGGCAATAGGGTTGGCATTCAATTGGATTCATATGCAGAAATAATAATTGGTAATGAAGAATTCTCTAGAACTAAAGTTATGACAACAAATACAATCCTTAGCTTAATCATTTGTTCTTGTTACACAATAATTTCATTTCTAAATTTTTAAAACATAAATATTTAATAACTTTTTGTCATCAATAATTTCATTTCTAACCTTTTAAAAGATACACTTAATTTATAAGAATTAAACCAATTTATTTAATAGTTTAATATTCAAATATTTAATTATAATTATAATTCTTTTAATTTATATTTAATAATATTTATATAATAAAATGTGTTAAATCATAAACAAATTATACTTAATTTGAACTCTAAAATAATTTTAAAAAATTATATAAATTAAATTTAAATCGTTTCTAAATAATATAAAACATAGTAATTTTTTTTACTTTAAGTCAAATAAAACTATTTTAACCATTTTTAATTAATCCTTTATATTATAAAACTAATATTTTAATTTCACAATTATTTTTTATAATTTTTTTGTTAAGTCAAAATAATTTATTAAAACACAATAATTAAATTAAATTAAATTAAATTAAATTACAAAAAATTTACTGTGTTTAACTGCACCATGTTCTTATTAAATTTAATTTAGTAAAATGCCATTCTTTTTTAATTGTTTAAAACATGGTAAAAAATAAATAAATTTGTAAGTCAAATTTTTTTTTTTATTGCATTGCAGCTATCTATAAATTTAGTGAAGAGTGCCGGACTTGGAGGAGATGGGGCAGCTGCAGCAGGAAGTGCGGAAGCCGTTAGGAGAGACAAGCACGGGCACAGCAGGTTTGACCGTAGCAGAGGCTTGCAGGGTTTGCACGGGTCCAGCCATGGGATGGCCATCGATGCCCGGTGCAAATTGTCACCTCTATAGCCTTTGCCGAAAAGGTTGGAGTCTTCTGGGTTTTACACCTGCCAAATACATTGGCTTGAGAGCTATTGATGTTATTTTGGACTTTATCTCATGCCGTTTCAATTGCTTCTCGACAAGGCTGCACCTTTCATTAGTAAGAAGAATTCAACTATTCCCTCTAGGCCATTCCAGAGGAAGCAACATGTGCATTTCCTACGCCTAGACTTGCAGGTCAAATATGCTGTCAGAATTTTAAGATTTCATATATATTTGGGCCATCATTGCGTTTCACGAGACTGCAGTTCTTTAATGCATTTAAGGGGGTAGCTGGCTTTCAATAAGACAGCAGTTTTCTGATGCCTTGTCTGCACCTTAACATTTTTTAAACATCAGTCTATTAATACAATTCCCGCCTCTGATTTTGGCGCAGGTTGCGAGGATGCTGCACGTAGGTTGTGGAATTCGGCTGGTCGCCTACTAAACGCATTTGATTGAAAGTCTTTTGATGCGCCTTATTTAAATCTGCTAGAGTTGAATCTATCTTCTTTTAAAATCACATCATGTTCTGTGCATTATGATTATTGCGTTTATTCAATGACTGTTAGTAAAGAAAAATTTAATTGATTTGAATTGTGCGGCGGGGATGGTGGAATTCGGCTTTACATCTGCCATTACTCAGTCCGCGTGGCCCACTTGAATTCGGTCCGACACTTGCCAATTACATCAATTTGAATGCTTTGGTTGCGTGCAAGTTTAAAAGCTCCCAACTGCATGCTTTAAACGCTTTTTCTTTTTTTTTGGATTCAGATGTTTTATCAATGTTTCTGAACAACCCGAAATGTTGGTTTTGAATTTCACCTAGCTGCTTTGTTTTGACCTTGGGAGTAGGCATTGTATGAATGAAAACCAATTGAATTAGTTGTTCCGGAAATCACTGAAAGATAAATTTAGATGAATCTTGGGTTTGGAGCTGCAATCTTGTGATGACTGAGAATATTAGATCAGATAAGTGATCGGCATTCATACCCAGTTCCAACGTGCCATTATTTACTCTGAACAATGAAAATCACTGACACATGATCTTGGTGCATGATAGAGCTTTATTTATTCCAGATTTATATTTTGATCTCTCTATTTACGGTGGCAAGGGTGGTTATGTTATTTTCAATGTATTATTGCTTGGAGAGAGGAGCTCAAATTTTTTTATTTTTAAATGTTGACTTTGCCTATGGCTTTTATGACTTGAGTAGGTATGGTATGCCAGAAAGCTTTATCATGGACTGAAGTTATTATCAAATTTTTGAAGAAATCAACATAACATCTGCACCAAGAATTCCCAAAGGACAACTTTCTCTTTATTTATTCAAGAGAAACAAATCATGTTTCATTGTACAAGAATACATTGGACGTACCAAGTATAATGCATATGAGAGGAGAAACACATGGAGGCTTAGCCACAACTCATCCAATTGCTCCAATTACTCATGGTTGACATTGAATTTATAAAACACAATGTCTCACAATCTTCCCTGCATTATCTCCAAACAATTTAAACATAAACTTTTAAAAAAATTATTTAATTCTCATTATCAATTAATGTCATATTAAAAAAACTGAAAAATCTTTTATAGATTAATTTTAACAATATTAATTATGCAATAATCATATATCTGTTAATTTTTTTTATCCATAATATAAAAAAATTATAATACAATTTCAAACAAAATATTTATCCCAAAAATTTTACAATGTCTACTCAAAATTGGGAGTGTGCCCATTCAACCCTTAGGGCCTGATTTATAATTGTGACACTTTAGCCTTAGCACACAAGTTAAGAATAGAAGAGATTCAGAAAAACCATGATCCTAGAACTACTTCTTCTACTATATAATCCAATCAACTCACTAAATATGAAAACTAACAATAAGGAAATGGGAAGGAACAATCTACTAGCATATATGATTAACCCTTAGGGCTTGATTTATAATTTTAACACTTGAACCTTAGCACACAGGTTAAGAATATAAGAGATTCAGAAAAACCATGATCTTAGCACTACTTCTTCTACTATATAATCCAATCAACTCACTAAATATGAAAACTAACAATATGGAAATGGGAAGGAACAATCTACTAGCATATATGATTACGTTCTTACTGTACTAATGATAATTAAAATTCTTTCCTGTCCCACTGATAAGTCAACCTCGTCATCCAAAAGTATTCTAAGCATACCCATAGGGCCACAACATAGTCACTTTGTGTAAGGTTTTGATACATTGCATAGAACTTGTGATCCATTCAAAGAGAGTATGTAGTGCATGTAGACCTTCTTGTGAAGTATGTTTGATGATAAATTTCAATTATTGAGGTAATTCTAAGAGAAAATGGATAGAAAAAATGCATGGATAAATTTGGTATTGGAAGTAATACAAAACGATGGAGATTGCACACTCAATTTTGTTTGGAAATCAAATTGTACAGAAATATTTATATGCTTTGAATATCTATAGATGCTTGTTAACAATGAGTTATCATTATCAACCAACATTAAATAATTTCTTCCCCCTTTTCCTTGAAATTTGCAAACGAAATAAATAATTTGTGATAAAAATACATATATGTATTGTTTAGATCAAGTCTTACATCTTAAGCAATTGGAAATCATACTACTTTCTAAAATATTTCTAAATCACAGATTTAATTGTTAGAAAAAAGCGGTGAATTAAAAGAAACATATAAGTGTGAATGAGTGAAAAGAAAATACATTCTAATGATATAAGTTGTCCAATCAAACACTGTCAGGGAGAGTGTTCACACTAGACAAATAATTTCTAGAAATTTAGAAGTGACATAAACTAATTAGTATTGTCTAAATAAATAAAGTAAACTTTGCGCATGCTATTCATTTTAAATAAAATTATTAGAAGTAAAAAATTTCATTGTCGTAAGCTACAGGTGTGCCCATTGAACGTTTCACTAAATTCCTAGTTTGAACAATTTGACCCCATCACACGCGTTAAGAAAAGAAGGATTCACAGACGTTAAGAGCAGAAGAGATATTCTGAAAAACTAACAAAACGCAAATGGGGAAAAAGGGTCTAACAGCATATATGATCTTCGCTCTTAGTGTACTAATTCTAATTTGCAACTGTGACGGGTCATCTCCTGGTAGGGGAGACACTCTTTCCTTGGGCACCTCCCTTATTGGAAATCAGACAATAATTTCAAAGAATGGAACTTTTGAATTGGGATTTTTCAGCCCAAATGGAAGCAATGACTGGTATGTTGGCATCTGGTATGCCAACGTATCAGAGGAGATCATTATTTGGGTGGCTAATCGGGAGAGTCCGGCGAAAAACAAGCCTGGGGTTTTTAAACTGTCAAAACAAGGTAATCTGGGACTGTTTGATGCACAGGACACCTCTCTTTGGTCGGTCAATGCATCGAACAAGCGCTCGCGGGCTGTCCTATTAGATTCTGGTATTTTTTTATTGCTGAGCGATGACAATAAATCTGAGACTGTTTGGCAGAGTTCCGACTATCCAGTAGATATCTTGTTGCCCGGGATGAGGTTCGGTGGACAGCAGAAGCTAGTCTGTTGGAAAAACTCAATGGATCCCGCTCCTGGCCTTTTCTCCGCCCACTGGGATCCATCTGGAGCTAAACAATTAGTGCTAACATGGAATAATTCTGTCCAGTATTTGGCGAGTGGAGTTTGGGACGGCGAAAAGTTTAGTGGAATTCCAGAACTGATAAACGGACAATTCTACAATCTCACAATTGAAAGTACTAGCTCTGGTTTCTATCTCAGTTATGAACTGGTGGACTGGAGCTTATGTTATATCCAAATTAATTCCGGAGGACTACACGTATATTGTTTAGTTGGTGGCAAACGGATCTTGGTGGGGAGTCGCCCCAGAGATCAATGCGCCGTATATGCTCTTTGTGGCGCTTATGGAAGTTGCAACTCCAACAACCTTCAGTTCTGCACCTGCGTGGAAGGCTTCACCCCGGCAGACAATCGCGCCTGGGATTCGCAAGACTGGTGGTCAAGTGGCTGTGTTAGGCAGAGGCCGTTAAACTGCGGCAGCCAAAAAGGCAGCAGTGACGACTTTATCGACTCTGGTGTAACGTTGCCTGGTGATTCAGCTTCGTCATACCCTGCACCCACAAAAAAAGATTGCCAGAAAGCCTGCCTCAGCAATTGCTCGTGCACTGCGTTTACCTTCAATTCCCCTTCAGGACCCTGTCAAATCTGGTCCGGAGATTTGCTAAACCTGCAGAAATCTCCATCAAATAGCAAATTGACGGCCTCCATTCGAGTAGCTGTCTCTGCACTTCCAAAGGATGATAAATGGTCCTCCAAACTCAAAGTCACAAGCATTGTGAGTGCTCTAGCCGTTGTTTTGAGTATCTTTTCATTTTTAGTGTGGCAAAGGTATCGCCTACGACCAAAGGATACATGTGCGGATTCCTCAGACTCTTTTCTTAGAATGTTTAGTTACAATGAGTTGAAGATTGCAACAAGGAATTTCAATTCTAAGTTGGGGAGCGGAGGATTCGGTTCAGTGTTCAAAGGATCTCTAACAGACAGTACGCTTGTGGCCGTAAAGAAATTGGAAGGTTCAAGACAGGATGACAAGCAATTCCGAGCAGAAATCAGTTCTCTTGGCAACATACAACATGGGAATTTAGTCAGGCTTCGAGGGTTTTGTGCAGAAGGATCCAAACGCTTACTGGTTTATGATTACATGCCCAATGGCTCTCTAGATTCCTTACTGTTCACTAGTAATTCCAAAAGTAAGCAGAAGGTACTCGACTGGAAGACCCGATTCCAGATCGCTTTAGGCACTGCACGAGGCTTAGTTTATCTCCACGAGGAGTGCAGAGATCGCATCATTCACGGCGATGTAAAGCCCGAGAACATTCTTTTGGACAGTGATTTTTCACCCAAGTTGGCAGATTTTGGGTTGGCAAAGGTTCTGGGTAGAGATTTCAGCCGCGTACTGACGACAACAAGAGGAACGAGAGGGTATTTGGCTCCAGAGTGGATCTCCGGTCTTCCCATCGGTCCCAAGGTTGATGTGTACAGTTTTGGTATGACTCTCTTGGAAATCATTTCCGGCCGAAGAAATCTGGATTTAACCGTGCAAGATTCGAGTAAGTATTACTTTCCCCCGTGGGCTGCAACTCAAGTTTACCAGGGTAAGACGATTAATATTGTGGACGAAAGTATTGCAGCGGAGGCAGATATTGAAGAGGTGAGAAGAGCAGGCGTTGTAGGGTTGTTATGCATAGAAAGCGGGGAGGAGATGAGGCCAAGCATGGAACAAGTGGTAAGGATGCTGGAGGGGAAGGTGGAGCCTCAGTGTCCGCAGATGCCGAGGTCTGCAGTAATAGACAAAGAAGCAGACCAAAGCAACACTGATAGCGATGGCAGTAACATTGTTGCTTGTTAGAATAGTATAAACGGGGGATGCATTTAGAAAAGAAGCGAGCTTGCTATGCTTGAATGTTTGAGTGTATAAGTTTGTATACTTACCTTAAATACATATATTTAATAGTTTTAAAATGTATTGTACGTATTTTATTTAAAATATTATATTATTTTCACAGTTTTAAAGGTGAGCATTTATTCAAGTTGGGGATTTGGTTTATGTATAATGTTAAGATTTTTAATTTAGATATCTAGTTTCATTATATTTAATATACATATCTTTTTAGAGTTAATTCATATTAATTTTATCATTAATCTTGCTTTTAGAGTATATTAAGATTTTATATACGGTTTTTAATGTTTGTTATAAATGATAAAATTCATGACATTCAAATGGGTGAATAAGTTTCTCAAAACATTTATGACATTGTAATCACTTTGATATTTCTTTTTACAAAGTAGATATTAGTTGAGCCATTAATGTCACTGTTTATGTTTGTAAATTGCATGAGAATTATAGTCTTATAGCCTATTATGTTGGTTCTATTCACTTCGAGCTATCTCTCACTACATGGAGATGGGCACTAGAAAACCCCAAAGGTTATAAGCTTTTGGATTTTTTAAACTTTATTAAATCTTTATTCTTGATTGCATTACAATAAGTGTGTGCACTCTTTAACAAATAATGCAAGAGTAGATCTAGTTTGTATTATATAGCATTATTCTACACAATGCTTGGATTCATAGATGCAATTTTGTCGCTAAGACAAACATAATGTCCATGTATGGAATCAAAAGTTGAGTATTTATATATTTAGACTACTCTCAAAACTTTGTGTGCCTTAAAAAATACATTATTTTGAGTCCATAAGTTAAAGTTATGGCTTTGAAAAACTTCTCATTAAAGTCGTTTAAATATCGAAATAATGTACAAGATGTGTTTTAATTTGGAGAAATAATGATTTAATTATTCTGATAACTAATAAAAGTGCTACAGTCATTTTATGCAATAGTAGACAAACAAGCAGATCGAAGTGGCACTAATAGCGATAACAATGATAATGTTGTGCTTTAGAATAATGTAAATGGAGGACCCAGTTTAGTGGGTGTTACTTTTGAGAAATTTTAAATGTATTTTAAAGTAAGTTGTCATGAGTTTTCTTTAAAAGTTTAAGCTCTAAAATTTATGATAGCTAGTGGTCTTCTAAATTTCAATTAATGTTAAATAATATAGTTCAGGTTTTCTAAGGATGCGTGTCTTGCGATCCTTTAAATTGTAATGATACATTCATCTTTCATATACAACTATAATTATAATTTGAAAAAAAAAAAATTATCCTATATATTGATCAATCAAAGACTATACATTGATTAATCAGAGTTATATTATTAAACTTCATTGCTTTGAAAGGGTTGGGAATAAAAATAATAATTATGTCTAGCATTTGAGAAATTCTACATATTTGAGTAGAAGCCTACAATAATTGTCTCTATTTCACATCTATTTTTTCTTTGATATTTTGCTCTCTACTATTCATTGTAAATGAATACATTGTGAAGTGCTTCTTGTTACCCATTAATATCTAACTTAAAACAAATATCGATTTGCAAACAAAGAGGTTAGAAAATATAAATATATAATTTTTTCATAGATTAATTGGTAGGCATTTAAAGACTCATTATGACCAACAATGAGAAAAAAATCCTAACTTGATAGATAAATTTCTAGCGCCATCCTAAATACACTTTCTCAAAATCTACAAACAAAATGTAGAGAGTACTATTAATTTGAAAATTGATCTTTATTAATCCTAGAACATCTCTTTTTGTTTCATGAGACTCCCATCTCCATAATATTAGAACCTAAGGTCTAATGTTAATCAACATATATATAACTACTACAAATATCTTAGTCATATTTATTTTAAAAAATATATTAAAAAATATCAAATTTGAATTTTTTTTATTATATCATAGGTATTTAAACCAATGATTGAAAATATTTAACAATAATACAAGATGGTGAAAATAAATTTTATCATTGAACACTACCTCTAGTATTTGTCTTCAAGATCGGTCACCAAAAATAAAATTCTAAATACAAGGAACATGGACAAATCTATATTTTATTTTCAAGTTATTTTTAGTTTATATAATCAAAGATATAATAAGATATATTATTTCATTATTTTGTATCATACTAAGTAACCTTAGCTTTTAAATTATAGTTTCCAATTGTGTAACATAGGAGTACGTGTGCATGGGTTGAGAGTGAGAAGGGTAGAGAGAGTTTCAACTAAGAGAGAGAGAAAATGGAGAATGAGAAAAGTATATAGTGAGAGGGGGTAAGCAAGAGAGAAAGAGGAAGACATATGAAGAGTGGGGGAGTCAAAGGAGATAGAGAGAGGGAATTAAAGAGAGGGAGGGATGTATAGAAAGAGAGGGGGGATGTGTGTGAGAGAGGAGAGAAAAATGTGTGTGAGTGAGAGAGAAAAACAAAGATAAGAAATACAAAAGGAGAGATGTAGTTAAAGAAAAGAGAAACTAACCTTCAATTAGTCATTTTACGCTAATAATGTATAGAGAAATAACTAAATAGAGATAGGAAAAGTAAGATAAAGAGGTAAAAAGATATGGAGAGTGATGTAAGTAGATAGGAGTGGATGGGGATATATAACTGTAGACACGTCAAATTAACATTATGCATATTCATCCGCTCATTGAATTGATCAAAGGCAACAAATCCATTCGTCAGGTAAATCAGGCCAATCCAAAGGTTTAATCAAATAATACCATTTCATCTCTCATAAATCATTCAACCTTCATCTTGCATCATCCATTTAATTAAATAAATCAGGACTTTATCAAACCCAAATCATTTTCCACCATTTTCTGATCAAATATTTAAGTCCTAAAAGTCAAAATCATCTAAGCACCATTAAATCAGCATAATCATCATCTTAGATAATTAATCCTGATTAAAGGCTAATCTCATCCCACTTGCATTCTCTAGATTTGGCCACTTGCACATGAAATTGCATTTAATTGATTTATCAAAATCCTTATTTTCAACTTGGCATAAAGGGAGAATATTCTCCAAGTTTGAATCTCCCCCCAAGTGGACATGTACACTCAACAGAGCATTTATGAGGCCTTACATGTCTCTTACATGTCCCCTTCCAAAGGTCAAACTCAGCATTCATTGCAAAATTTGAATTCAAATTTTCCCTCTCATGGGCACTCTTCCCAAATCTTGCACATACATCAACCAATCATCACTTGACAAGTGGCCTTATCTTATTGGGTTGATGTTTGTCCCACATTGGTCCATTTTCAACACTCTTAGCATTTGAAAATCTATAAAATAGAGGCTTCATCTCTTATCAAATCCTCCACAATCTCTTGCAAGGTCACTCTCTTCATTTCAGATTTGATCTTGTCCACTTCACAATCTCTTCACAAATCCATCATCTCCACAACTTTTATGCAAGGTTACTCTCTTAATTTGAGAGCTAATCTTGTTTTCATCATCTCCATTTGCATTTCATCATTTTAGCTATTGATCAAGGATTGGGAAAGGCTCACTAGCACATGTGACACCAATCCACTATGGAACAAATTTTTGATCATGTTTGTGTATGCTTGCAATCAATTATTCTTATTCTATTTAGTTTTGCATATTCTAACATGGTTAAGTATTTCATAGGGATATTAAATTTAATGTGTTTGAAATGACTAAAGCATGATATTATTATGTTAAGATTTCTGACCATTTGGATATATGATGTCCACAAAATGGCGCTAGAGGGAGGGCAAGATACAACAAATGCATCCCATGATTTCCCTAATAAGTTACTTGACATAGCGATCAATCTCTGCATATCCTCTGGCATGCATATTACATCTTATGCTCGGTGTTATTCTCTCTGGTATATCAGAAATATGATCATCTGCCTTATGCCTGTGTTACATATGATCATCTGTGTGCATAATTGATTTCAATACATTTTAATACATATGAATCATCTGTCTGCCTTATATCTGCATTACATATGATCATTCTGGCCGATAACAACAATATGCTATGATACATTTTGAATAGATATCTGTTATATCATTACTACGTTACGTCTATATCTGCATACATATGCTAATATTGATACAGTTTGCCAAATATGCTTTCAAAGAATTCGCTGTCGTGCCTGCAAAATAAATGCCTGGAACTCTCTTTTCCTGCGTAACTGTCTTTTGTCTCCCTTCATCCGTAATAGGAGATTGTGAAGGTCTTTTTAGTGAAAGATCAAGCAAGACTATTCCGTGAGCGTTCGAGTCTTGAGCTTATTCAACTTCATTATATTTGTATTGTCAAAAGTCTAGTTTCAAGGTATTAGGGTGCAAAAATATGCTGCATTATCTAAAAGAGACATGGATATAGTTGGCTTGATTATTCTTACTGTTCAAAATATGCCCTGATGAAATAAATGTTCCACCAGCCCTTTTATTGACTGAAGTTCAACGGCATAAACAGAGACGTATTCCGAAAACACCTTGCATCGATCCACAATTACCTCATACGCACAGGTAGAAGAAAGGAATGACGCCTACATCCATTCTAATGAGTTCCTCCTTCACCTAGCATCCTGATTCCTATGGTTTCATTCCATTAGATGAGACTCTTACTTGGCGCGAATGTCTGTACTGCTTTTAGCACTAGAAAATTTGTTTAAGCTGATTATGCGTCCCAATCAGCAACTTGTTGACAACCAGTGTACTCTCAAACTATCCCAAGTGGCACTACATGATCCCATGCTCGACCATTTCCCATGAATATAGAATGGCCTTTTCTCATGAGACCTCTGTAACAATATGACTTTCATCAGACATATATATACAGTATCTAGTCTTGCTTATTTCTAGGAATGCGAGCCTCTTCACATCTGTTTCGTATCTCTATCAATTATATCATGAAATTTGCCTTCATCGATTCAATGAATTAACATTCTTTGCTTCTGCGTTTTCAAAAGCTCCTTTTTTAGCGCGTAGGCAAGTAGGCTATGGAAAAGGTTGGCAAAGGCTATAGAGGTGACAATTTGCACCGGACATCGATGGCCATCCCA
>VDFB02301873.1:0-24631 GCA_007258455.2 Sequoia sempervirens | reverse complement strand
TCTCAAAACATTTATGACATTGTAATCACTTTGATATTTCTTTTTACAAAGTAGATATTAGTTGAGCCATTAATGTCACTGTTTATGTTTGTAAATTGCATGAGAATTATAGTCTTATAGCCTATTATGTTGGTTCTATTCACTTCGAGCTATCTCTCACTACATGGAGATGGGCACTAGAAAACCCCAAAGGTTATAAGCTTTTGGATTTTTTAAACTTTATTAAATCTTTATTCTTGATTGCATTACAATAAGTGTGTGCACTCTTTAACAAATAATGCAAGAGTAGATCTAGTTTGTATTATATAGCATTATTCTACACAATGCTTGGATTCATAGATGCAATTTTGTCGCTAAGACAAACATAATGTCCATGTATGGAATCAAAAGTTGAGTATTTATATATTTAGACTACTCTCAAAACTTTGTGTGCCTTAAAAAATACATTATTTTGAGTCCATAAGTTAAAGTTATGGCTTTGAAAAACTTCTCATTAAAGTCGTTTAAATATCGAAATAATGTACAAGATGTGTTTTAATTTGGAGAAATAATGATTTAATTATTCTGATAACTAATAAAAGTGCTACAGTCATTTTATGCAATAGTAGACAAACAAGCAGATCGAAGTGGCACTAATAGCGATAACAATGATAATGTTGTGCTTTAGAATAATGTAAATGGAGGACCCAGTTTAGCGGGTGTTACTTTTGAGAAATTTTAAATGTATTTTAAAGTAAGTTGTCATGAGTTTTCTTTAAAAGTTTAAGCTCTAAAATTTATGATAGCTAGTGGTCTTCTAAATTTCAATTAATGTTAAATAATATAGTTCAGGTTTTCTAAGGATCCGTGTCTTGCGATCCTTTAAATTGTAATGATACATTCATCTTTCATATACAACTATAATTATAATTTGAAAAAAAAAAATTATCCTATATATTGATCAATCAAAGACTATACATTGATTAATCAGAGTTATATTATTAAACTTCATTGCTTTGAAAGGGTTGGGAATAAAAATAATAATTATGTCTAGCATTTGAGAAATTCTACATATTTGAGTAGAAGCCTACAATAATTGTCTCTATTTCACATCTATTTTTTCTTTGATATTTTGCTCTCTACTATTCATTGTAAATGAATACATTGTGAAGTGCTTCTTGTTACCCATTAATATCTAACTTAAAACAAATATCGATTTGCAAACAAAGAGGTTAGAAAATATAAATATATAATTTTTTCATAGATTAATTGGTAGGCATTTAAAGACTCATTATGACCAACAATGAGAAAAAAATCCTAACTTGATAGATAAATTTCTAGCGCCATCCTAAATACACTTTCTCAAAATCTACAAACAAAATGTAGAGAGTACTATTAATTTGAAAATTGATCTTTATTAATCCTAGAACATCTCTTTTTGTTTCATGAGACTCCCATCTCCATAATATTAGACCCTAAGGTCTAATGTTAATCAACATATATATAACTACTACAAATATCTTAGTCATATTTATTTTAAAAATATATTAAAAATATCAAATTTGAATTTTTTTATTATATCATAGGTATTTAAACCAATGATTGAAAATATTTAAATAATAATAATAAGATGGTGAAAATAAATTTTACCATTGAACACTCACCTCTAGCAGCCTGCCTCAAGATCTACTACCAAAATAAAAATTCTAAAATACAAGGAACATGGACACCTATATTTCTATTTTCAAGTTATTTTGTAGTTTATATAATCAAAGATATAATAAGATATATTATTTCATTATTTTGTATCATACTAAGTAACCTTAGCTTTTAAATTATAGTTTCCTAAATTGTGTAACATAGAGCACGGTGCATGGGGTTGAGAGGATGAAGGGTAGAGAGAGTTTCAACTAAGAGAGAGAGAAAATGGAGAATGAGAAAGTATATAGGAGAGGGGTAAGCAAGAGAGAAAGAGGAAGACATATGAAGAGTGGGGAGCCAAAGGAGATAGAGAGAGGGAATTAAAGGGAGGGAGGGATGTATAGAAAGAGGGGGGGGATGTGTGTGAGAGAGGAGAGAAAAATGTGTGTGAGTGAGAGAGAAAAACAAAGATAAGAAATACAAAAGGAGAGATGTAGTTAAAGAAAAGAGAAACTAACCTTCAATTAGTCATTTTACGCTAATAATGTATAGAGAAATAACTAAATAGAGATAGGAAAAGTAAGATAAAGAGGTAAAAAGATATGGAGAGTGATGTAAGTAGATAGGAGTGGATGGGGATATATAACTATAGACACGTCAAATTAACATTATGCATATTCATCCGCTCATTGAATTGATCAAAGGCAACAAATCCATTCGTCAGGTAAATCAGGCCAATCCAAAGGTTTAATCAAATAATACCATTTCATCTCTCATAAATCATTCAACCTTCATCTAGCATCATCCATTTAATTAAATAAATCAGGACTTTATCAAACCCAAATCATTTTCCACCATTTTCTGATCAAATATGTAAGTCCTAAAAGTCAAAATCATCTAAGCACCATTAAATCAGCATAATCATCATCTTAGATAATTAATCCTGATTAAAGGCTAATCTCATCCCACTTGCATTCCCTAGATTTGGCCACTTGCACATGAAATTGCATTTAATTGATTTATCAAAATCCTTATTTTCAACTTGGCATAAAGGGAGAATATTCTCCAAGTTTGAATCTCCCCCCAAGTGGACATGTACACTCAACAGAGAATTTATGAGGCCTTACATGTCTCTTACATGTCCCTTCCAGTTGGGTCAAACTCAAGATTCATTGCAAAATTCCAATTCAAATTTTCCCTCCTCATGGGCACTCTTCCTTAAATTCTGCACATACATCCCAACCAATCATCACTTGGACAAGTGCCCATTCCTATTAAATACGTTTGTCCCACATTGGTCCATTTTCAAACACCTTAGCATTTGAAAATCTATAAAATAGAGGTTTTCCATCTCTTATCAAATCCTCCACAATTTTGCAAGGTCACTCTCTTCATTTCAGATTTGATCTTGGTCCACTCTACAATCTCTTCACAAATCCATCATCCCCACAACTTTTATGCAAGGTTACTCTCTTAATTTGAGAGCTAATCTTGTTTTCATCATCTCCATTTGCATTTCATCATTTTAGCTATTGATCAAGGATTGGGAAAGGCTCACTAGCACATGTGACACCAAGAACTTTTATCTGCTCTGGTATGCTCGCAACCAATGAGCCTTACCTACTAGTTTCTTGCATATTCTAACATGGTTAAGTATTTCATAGGGATATT
Source organism: Sequoia sempervirens (assembly GCA_007258455.2). Lineage (NCBI taxonomy): Eukaryota > Viridiplantae > Streptophyta > Pinopsida > Cupressales > Cupressaceae > Sequoia > Sequoia sempervirens. Next base: position 21,340 of record VDFB02301873.1, on the reverse strand, counting down.
AAATTTAATGTGTTTGAAATGACTAAAGCATGATATTATTATGTTAAGATTTCTGACCATTTGGATATATGATGTCCACAAAATGGCGCTAGAGGGAGGGCAAGATACAACAAATGCATCCCATGATTTCCCTAATAAGTTACTTGACATAGCGATCAATCTCTGCATATCCTCTGGCATGCATATTACATCTTATGCTCGGTGTTATTCTCTCTGGTATATCAGAAATATGATCATCTGCCTTATGCCTGTGTTACATATGATCATCTGTGTGCATAATTGATTTCAATACATTTTAATACATATGAATCATCTGTCTGCCTTATATCTGCATTACATATGATCATTCTGGCCGATAACAACAATATGCTATGATACATTTTGAATAGATATCTGTTATATCATTACTACGTTACGTCTATATCTGCATACATATGCTAATATTGATACAGTTTGCCAAATATGCTTTCAAAGAATTCGCTGTCGTGCCTGCAAAATAAAATGTCTGAACTCCTCTTCAAGCAGAATCATTTTGCTCCCCTTCTCATCCGTAATAGGGAGTATCGTAGTCTTTAGTGAAGCTCAAGACTATTCCGTGAGCGTTCGAGTCTTGAGCTTATTCAACTTCATTATATTTGTATTGTCAAAAGTCTAGTTTCAAGGTATTAGGGTGCAAAAATATGCTGCATTATCTAAAAGAGACATGGATATAGTTGGCTTGATTATTCTTACTGTTCAAAATATGCCCTGATGAAATAAATGTTCCACCAGCCCTTTTATTGACTGAAGTTCAACGGCATAAACAGAGACGTATTCCGAAAACACCTTGCATCGATCCACAATTACCTCATACGCACAGGTAGAAGAAAGGAATGACACCTACATCCATTCTAATGAGTTCCTCCTTCACCTAGCATCCTGATTCCTATGGTTTCATTCCATTAGATGAGACTCTTACTTGGCGCGAATGTCTGTACTGCTTTTAGCACTAGAAAATTTGTTTAAGCTGATTATACGTCCCAATCAGCAACTTGTTGACAACCAGTGTACTCTCAAACTATCCCAAGTGGCACTACATGATCCCATGCTCGACCATTTCCCATGAATATAGAATGGCCTTTTCTCATGAGACCTCTGTAACAATATGACTTTCATCAGACATATATATACAGTATCTAGTCTTGCTTATTTCTAGGAATGCGAGCCTCTTCACATCTGTTTCGTATCTCTATCAATTATATCATGAAATTTGCCTTCATCGATTCAATGAATTAACATTCTCATCAAGGCCAAAAGCCCACAGAAGTAGGGCTATGGGGAAGCCATAGTTAGGTAGAGGTGACATTTATATCGGGGTATCGATAACATCCTGTCACACTGAGTCTTCTATGTCACTGCTATTACCAGTCAGTGTCTTCTCTTAACAAGTTAAAATGTCTATCACTCTCTGTCCTCTTTTCACTAAATTTTAGATCAGCTGTAATAATAAAAATTTGACTTCATTTAATTTATTTTAACATGTTTTAAATACTGTGGTATTTATTAAATTAAATTTAATACAACATGGCTTTAATTAAACACACCAAATTTTGCAAATTTAATTTAATTTAATTTAATTATTGTGTTTTAATAAATTATTTTGATCTCTAACAAAAAATTATAAAAAATAATTATGAAATTAAAATATTAGTTTTATAATATAAAGGATTAATTAAAAATCGTTAAAATAGTTTTATTTAACTTAAAGTAAAAAAAAAAATAATACTATGTTCTATATTATTTAGAAACGATTTAAATCTAATTTATATAATTTTTTAAAATTATTTTAGAGTTCAAATTAAGTATAATTTGTTTATGATTTAACACATTTTATTATATAAATATTATTAAATATAAATTAAAAGAATTATAATTATAATTAAATATTTCAATATTAAACTATTAAATAAATTGGTTTAATTCTTATAAATTAAGTGTATCTTTCATAAACAAGAGCTGCGGGCAGCCAAGTTTTTGCCCAAATGTTATAAAATAGTTATGTTTTAAAAAGTTAGAAATGAAATTATTGATGAAAAAAAGTTATAAAATATTTATGTTTTAAAAATTTAGAAATGAAATCATTGTGTAACAAGAACAAATGATTAAGCTAAGGATTAGTTTATTGCTCATAACTTTGTTCTAGAGACCACACTTATTTCTACATATTTATTAGTTAACCAGAAACATCTCAAACATTTTACTTTAACTCCTTTTTAAAGAGTTTTTAGTTCATTTAATATATGTTCTAATGTTATGTCAAACATTTTATTTCTATTTATGTAAGAATTATTTTATTCTTTACATGCTTGTTTATTTTATTCATTTATTTGAAAATTATTTTACAATTTTATATAGCCTCTCAATATATGAACTTCATTCGTATCTGAGTTTTACTATCTCTTTAATATCTTTTATCTAATATGTTTTAAACATAATTGCTTTTGTTTGTTTCTAGATTGACAAACAACACATTTAATTATATTTAAAAAACCTGATCATTATTTAATTTAACATTTTTATTGATTGGGCTAGTTTCTGTACTCCCACTTCCTAACACATAATAATTTTAACATATTATTCCATTCTGAATCTAGTGTTCTGATTGTTTTGAAAATAAATAATGGTATTATTAAGACACAACTTAGATTTCTTCACACGCAAGCTCTAATTAAACCCCCTTATTGGTTCAGGGTCCCTACTGGTCTTCTACCACTGAATCCCTAACTCCTTGATACAATTAGGTTGTTTCAACGACGGTGGGCCAAGGATTACACCAATTAGTGTTAGAGTTAGGCTATACCACAAGTCTAATTAGGTTAGGGTTAGGGCCAATTAGTGTTAGGGTTAGGGCTTCATTAGTGTTAGAGTTAAGCCCTAAACCCTAAACCCTAAACCCTAAACACTAATTAAGCCCTAACCCTAACCTAATTGAACTTGTATTATAACCCTAACTCTAACACTAATTGAATTGTAATCATAACCCTAGGTATCGTTGAAACCTAACCCTAATTGTATCAAAACTTAGGGTTAGGGTTCAATTAGTATTCAATTTGGGTTAGGGATCAATTAGGGTTAGAATTCAATAAGGGTTTAATTAAGGTCAGGGCCCGCACGTGAATTGGCTGCAAATCTAAGTTGTCAGTACGCTACTCTGTAATAAGTACCATTATTTATTTTCAAAAAGCAATTCAAGATTAAAAATAATATATTAAAAATTAATATAATATTAAAGTGGAGAATATAGTAACAATTCTAATTTAATAAATAAAAATGTTAAATTTAAATGTTAATCAGGTTTTAAAAATATAATTAAAGAATAATGTATTTATTGATTTGTCAATCTAAATTGAATAAAACAATTATGTTTAAAAAATTATTAGATAAAGATATTAAGTGAAAGTAAAAAATAATTACCATAGAGTTCACATATATATTTAAAAATATATAAAATTAATAAAATAATTTTTCAAATAAATAGAATAAAATAACTTTAAACATGTAAAAATTAATATAATTCTTACATAAATAAAAATAAAAATGTTTGACCCTTAATTGTAACTTACATTAAATTTTTATATTAAATATACTAAAATATATAAAAAGGGTTAAGCTTAAAAATGTGTTTGGGATGGGCAATAGGGTTGGCATTCAATTGGATTCATATGCAGAAATAATAATTGGTAATGAAGAATTCTCTAGAACTAAAGTTATGACAACAAATACAATCCTTAGCTTAATCATTTGTTCTTGTTACACAATAATTTCATTTCTAAATTTTTAAAACATAAATATTTAATAACTTTTTGTCATCAATAATTTCATTTCTAACCTTTTAAAAGATACACTTAATTTATAAGAATTAAACCAATTTATTTAATAGTTTAATATTCAAATATTTAATTATAATTATAATTCTTTTAATTTATATTTAATAATATTTATATAATAAAATGTGTTAAATCATAAACAAATTATACTTAATTTGAACTCTAAAATAATTTTAAAAAATTATATAAATTAAATTTAAATCGTTTCTAAATAATAGAAAACATAGTAATTTTTTTTACTTTAAGTCAAATAAAACTATTTTAACCATTTTTAATTAATCCTTTATATTATAAAACTAATATTTTAATTTCACAATTATTTTTTATAATTTTTTTGTTAAGTCAAAATAATTTATTAAAACACAATAATTAAATTAAATTAAATTAAATTAAATTACAAAAAATTTATTGTGTTTAACTGCACCATGTTCTTATTAAATTTAATTTAGTAAAATGCCATTCTTTTTTAATTGTTTAAAACATGGTAAAAAATAAATAAATTTGTAAGTCAAATTTTTTTTTTTATTGCATTGCAGCTATCTATAAATTTAGTGAAGAGTGCCGGACTTGGAGGAGATGGGGCAGCTGCAGCAGGAAGTGCGGAAGCCGTTAGGAGAGACAAGCACGGGCACAGCAGGTTTGACCGTAGCAGAGGCTTGCAGGGTTTGCACGGGTCCAGCCATGGGATGGCCATCGATGCCCGGTGCAAATTGTCACCTCTATAGCCTTTGCCGAAAAGGTTGGAGTCTTCTGGGTTTTACACCTGCCAAATACATTGGCTTGAGAGCTATTGATGTTATTTTGGACTTTATCTCATGCCGTTTCAATTGCTTCTCGACAAGGCTGCACCTTTCATTAGTAAGAAGAATTCAACTATTCCCTCTAGGCCATTCCAGAGGAAGCAACATGTGCATTTCCTACGCCTAGACTTGCAGGTCAAATATGCTGTCAGAATTTTAAGATTTCATATATATTTGGGCCATCATTGCGTTTCACGAGACTGCAGTTCTTTAATGCATTTAAGGGGGTAGCTGGCTTTCAATAAGACAGCAGTTTTCTGATGCCTTGTCTGCACCTTAACATTTTTTAAACATCAGTCTATTAATACAATTCCCGCCTCTGATTTTGGCGCAGGTTGCGAGGATGCTGCACGTAGGTTGTGGAATTCGGCTGGTCGCCTACTAAACGCATTTGATTGAAAGTCTTTTGATGCGCCTTATTTAAATCTGCTAGAGTTGAATCTATCTTCTTTTAAAATCACATCATGTTCTATGCATTATGATTATTGCGTTTATTCAATGACTGTTAGTAAAGAAAAATTTAATTGATTTGAATTGTGCGGCGGGGATGGTGGAATTCGGCTTTACATCTGCCATTACTCAGTCCGCGTGGCCCACTTGAATTCGGTCCGACACTTGCCAATTACATCAATTTGAATGCTTTGGTTGCGTGCAAGTTTAAAAGCTCCCAACTGCATGCTTTAAACGCTTTTTCTTTTTTTTGGATTCAGATGTTTTATCAATGTTTCTGAACAACCCGAAATGTTGGTTTTGAATTTCACCTAGCTGCTTTGTTTTGACCTTGGGAGTAGGCATTGTATGAATGAAAACCAATTGAATTAGTTGTTCCGGAAATCACTGAAAGATAAATTTAGATGAATCTTGGGTTTGGAGCTGCAATCTTGTGATGACTGAGAATATTAGATCAGATAAGTGATCGGCATTCATACCCAGTTCCAACGTGCCATTATTTACTCTGAACAATGAAAATCACTGACACATGATCTTGGTGCATGATAGAGCTTTATTTATTCCAGATTTATATTTTGATCTCTCTATTTACGGTGGCAAGGGTGGTTATGTTATTTTCAATGTATTATTGCTTGGAGAGAGGAGCTCAAATTTTTTTATTTTTAAATGTTGACTTTGCCTATGGCTTTTATGACTTGAGTAGGTATGGTATGCCAGAAAGCTTTATCATGGACTGAAGTTATTATCAAATTTTTGAAGAAATCAACATAACATCTGCACCAAGAATTCCCAAAGGACAACTTTCTCTTTATTTATTCAAGAGAAACAAATCATGTTTCATTGTACAAGAATACATTGGACGTACCAAGTATAATGCATATGAGAGGAGAAACACATGGAGGCTTAGCCACAACTCATCCAATTGCTCCAATTACTCATGGTTGACATTGAATTTATAAAACACAATGTCTCACAATCTTCCCTGCATTATCTCCAAACAATTTAAACATAAACTTTTAAAAAAATTATTTAATTCTCATTATCAATTAATGTCATATTAAAAAAACTGAAAAATCTTTTATAGATTAATTTTAACAATATTAATTATGCAATAATCATATATCTGTTAATTTTTTTTATCCATAATATAAAAAAATTATAATACAATTTCAAACAAAATATTTATCCCAAAAATTTTACAATGTCTACTCAAAATTGGGAGTGTGCCCATTCAACCCTTAGGGCCTGATTTATAATTGTGACACTTTAGCCTTAGCACACAAGTTAAGAATAGAAGAGATTCAGAAAAACCATGATCCTAGAACTACTTCTTCTACTATATAATCCAATCAACTCACTAAATATGAAAACTAACAATAAGGAAATGGGAAGGAACAATCTACTAGCATATATGATTAACCCTTAGGGCTTGATTTATAATTTTAACACTTGAACCTTAGCACACAGGTTAAGAATATAAGAGATTCAGAAAAACCATGATCTTAGCACTACTTCTTCTACTATATAATCCAATCAACTCACTAAATATGAAAACTAACAATATGGAAATGGGAAGGAACAATCTACTAGCATATATGATTACGTTCTTACTGTACTAATGATAATTAAAATTCTTTCCTGTCCCACTGATAAGTCAACCTCGTCATCCAAAAGTATTCTAAGCATACCCATAGGGCCACAACATAGTCACTTTGTGTAAGGTTTTGATACATTGCATAGAACTTGTGATCCATTCAAAGAGAGTATGTAGTGCATGTAGACCTTCTTGTGAAGTATGTTTGATGATAAATTTCAATTATTGAGGTAATTCTAAGAGAAAATGGATAGAAAAAATGCATGGATAAATTTGGTATTGGAAGTAATACAAAACGATGGAGATTGCACACTCAATTTTGTTTGGAAATCAAATTGTACAGAAATATTTATATGCTTTGAATATCTATAGATGCTTGTTAACAATGAGTTATCATTATCAACCAACATTAAATAATTTCTTCCCCCTTTTCCTTGAAATTTGCAAATGAAATAAATAATTTGTGATAAAAATACATATATGTATTGTTTAGATCAAGTCTTACATCTTAAGCAATTGGAAATCATACTACTTTCTAAAATATTTCTAAATCACAGATTTAATTGTAAGAAAAAAGCGGTGAATTAAAAGAAACATATAAGTGTGAATGAGTGAAAAGAAAATACATTCTAATGATATAAGTTGTCCAATCAAACACTGTCAGGGAGAGTGTTCACACTAGACAAATAATTTCTAGAAATTTAGAAGTGACATAAACTAATTAGTATTGTCTAAATAAATAAAGTAAACTTTGCGCATGCTATTCATTTTAAATAAAATTATTAGAAGTAAAAAATTTCATTGTCGTAAGCTACAGGTGTTCCCATTGAACGTTTCACTAAATTCCTAGTTTGAACAATTTGACCCCATCACACGCGTTAAGAAAAGAAGGATTCACAGACGTTAAGAGCAGAAGAGATATTCTGAAAAACTAACAAAACGCAAATGGGGAAAAAGGGTCTAACAGCATATATGATCTTCGCTCTTAGTGTACTAATTCTAATTTGCAACTGTGACGGGTCATCTCCTGGTAGGGGAGACACTCTTTCCTTGGGCCCCTCCCTTATTGGAAATCAGACAATAATTTCAAAGAATGGAACTTTTGAATTGGGATTTTTCAGCCCAAATGGAAGCAATGACTGGTATGTTGGCATCTGGTATGCCAACGTATCAGAGGAGATCATTATTTGGGTGGCTAATCGGGAGAGTCCGGCGAAAAACAAGCCTGGGGTTTTTAAACTGTCAAAACAAGGTAATCTGGGACTTTTGATGCACAGGACACCTCTCTTTGGTCGGTCAATGCATCGAACAAGCGCTCGCGGGCTGTCCTATTAGATTCTGGTATTTTTTTATTGCTGAGCGATGACAATAAATCTGAGACTGTTTGGCAGAGTTCCGACTATCCAGTAGATATCTTGTTGCCCGGGATGAGGTTCGGTGGACAGCAGAAGCTAGTCTGTTGGAAAAACTCAATGGGTCCCGCTCCTGGCCTTTTCTCCGCCCACTGGGATCCATCTGGAGCTAAACAATTAGTGCTAACATGGAATAATTCTGTCCAGTATTTGGCGAGTGGAGTTTGGGACGGCGAAAAGTTTAGTGGAATTCCAGAACTGATAAACTGACAATTCTACAATCTCACAATTGAAAGTACTAGCTCTGGTTTCTATCTCAGTTATGAACTGGTGGACTGGAGCTTATGTTATATCCAAATTAATTCCGGAGGACTACCCGTATATTGTTTAGTTGGTGGCAAACGGATCTTGGTGGGGAGTCGCCCCAGAGATCAATGCGCCGTATATGCTCTTTGTGGCGCTTATGGAAGTTGCAACTCCAACAACCTTCAGTTCTGCACCTGCGTGGAAGGCTTCACCCCGGCAGACAATCACGCCTGGGATTCGCAAGACTGGTGGTCAAGTGGCTGTGTTAGGCAGAGGCCGTTAAACTGCGGCAGCCAAAAAGGCAGCAGTGACGACTTTATCGACTCTGGTGTAACGTTGCCTGGTGATTCAGCTTCGTCATACCCTGCACCCACAAAAAAAGATTGCCAGAAAGCCTGCCTCAGCAATTGCTCGTGCACTGCGTTTACCTTCAATTCCCCTTCAGGACCCTGTCAAATCTGGTCCAGAGATTTGCTAAACCTGCAGAAATCTCCATCAAATAGCAAATTGACGGCCTCCATTCGAGTAGCTGTCTCTGCACTTCCAAAGGATGATAAATGGTCCTCCAAACTCAAAGTCACAAGCATTGTGAGTGCTCTAGCCGTTGTTTTGAGTATCTTTTCATTTTTAGTGTGGCAAAGGTATCGCCTACGACCAAAGGATACATGTGCGGATTCCTCAGACTCTTTTCTTAGAATGTTTAGTTACAATGAGTTGAAGATTGCAACAAGGAATTTCAATTCTAAGTTGGGGAGCGGAGGATTCGGTTCAGTGTTCAAAGGATCTCTAACAGACAGTACGCTTGTGGCCGTAAAGAAATTGGAAGGTTCAAGACAGGATGACAAGCAATTCCGAGCAGAAATCAGTTCTCTTGGCAACATACAACATGGGAATTTAGTCAGGCTTCGAGGGTTTTGTGCAGAAGGATCCAAACGCTTACTGGTTTATGATTACATGCCCAATGGCTCTCTAGATTCCTTACTGTTCACTAGTAATTCCAAAAGTAAGCAGAAGGTACTCGACTGGAAGACCCGATTCCAGATCGCTTTAGGCACTGCACGAGGCTTAGTTTATCTCCACGAGGAGTGCAGAGATCGCATCATTCACGGTGATGTAAAGCCCGAGAACATTCTTTTGGACAGTGATTTTTCACCCAAGTTGGCAGATTTTGGGTTGGCAAAGGTTCTGGGTAGAGATTTCAGCCGCGTACTGACGACAACAAGAGGAACGAGGGGGTATTTGGCTCCAGAGTGGATCTCCGGTCTTCCCATCGGTCCCAAGGTTGATGTGTACAGTTTTGGTATGACTCTCTTGGAAATCATTTCCGGCCGAAGAAATCTGGATTTAACCGTGCAAGATTCGAGTAAGTATTACTTTCCCCCGTGGGCTACAACTCAAGTTTACCAGGGTAAGACGATTAATATTGTGGACGAAAGTATTGCAGCGGAGGCAGATATTGAAGAGGTGAGAAGAGCAGGCGTTGTAGGGTTGTTATGCATAGAAAGCGGGGAGGAGATGAGGCCAAGCATGGAACAAGTGGTAAGGATGCTGGAGGGGAAGGTGGAGCCTCAGTGTCCGCAGATGCCGAGGTCTGCAGTAATAGACAAAGAAGCAGACCAAAGCAACACTGATAGCGATGGCAGTAACATTGTTGCTTGTTAGAATAGTATAAACGGGGGATGCATTTAGAAAAGAAGCGAGCTTGCTATGCTTGAATGTTTGAGTGTATAAGTTTGTATACTTACCTTAAATACATATATTTAATAGTTTTAAAATGTATTGTACGTATTTTATTTAAAATATTATATTATTTTCACAGTTTTAAAGGTGAGCATTTATTCAAGTTGGGGATTTGGTTTATGTATAATGTTAAGATTTTTAATTTAGATATCTAGTTTCATTATATTTAATATACATATCTTTTTAGAGTTAATTCATATTAATTTTATCATTAATCTTGCTTTTAGAGTATATTAAGATTTTATATACGGTTTTTAATGTTTGTTATAAATGATAAAATTCATGACATTCAAATGGGTGAATAAGTTTCTCGAAACATTTATGACATTGTAATCACTTTGATATTTCTTTTTACAAAGTAGATATTAGTTGAGCCATTAATGTCACTGTTTATGTTTGTAAATTGCATGAGAATTATAGTCTTATAGCCTATTATGTTGGTTCTATTCACTTCGAGCTATCTCTCACTACATGGAGATGGGCACTAGAAAACCCCAAAGGTTATAAGCTTTTGGATTTTTTAAACTTTATTAAATCTTTATTCTTGATTGCATTACAATAAGTGTGTGCACTCTTTAACAAATAATGCAAGAGTAGATCTAGTTTGTATTATATAGCATTATTCTACACAATGCTTGGATTCATAGATGCAATTTTGTCGCTAAGACAAACATAATGTCCATGTATGGAATCAAAGTTGAGTATTTATATATTTAGACTACTCTCAAAACTTTGTGTGCCTTAAAAAATACATTATTTTGAGTCCATAAGTTAAAGTTATGGCTTTGAAAAACTTCTCATTAAAGTCGTTTAAATATCGAAATAATGTACAAGATGTGTTTTAATTTGGAGAAATAATGATTTAATTATTCTGATAACTAATAAAAGTGCTACAGTCATTTTATGCAATAGTAGACAAACAAGCAGATCGAAGTGGCACTAATAGCGATAACAATGATAATGTTGTGCTTTAGAATAATGTAAATGGAGGACCCAGTTTAGTGGGTGTTACTTTTGAGAAATTTTAAATGTATTTTAAAGTAAGTTGTCATGAGTTTTCTTTAAAAGTTTAAGCTCTAAAATTTATGATAGCTAGTGGTCTTCTAAATTTCAATTAATGTTAAATAATATAGTTCAGGTTTTCTAAGGATGCGTGTCTTGCGATCCTTTAAATTGTAATGATACATTCATCTTTCATATACAACTATAATTATAATTTGAAAAAAAAAAAATTATCCTATATATTGATCAATCAAAGACTATACATTGATTAATCAGAGTTATATTATTAAACTTCATTGCTTTGAAAGGGTTGGGAATAAAAATAATAATTATGTCTAGCATTTGAGAAATTCTACATATTTGAGTAGAAGCCTTCAATAATTGTCTCTATTTCACATCTATTTTTTCTTTGATATTTTGCTCTCTACTATTCATTGTAAATGAATACATTGTGAAGTGCTTCTTGTTACCCATTAATATCTAACTTAAAACAAATATCGATTTGCAAACAAAGAGGTTAGAAAATATAAATATATAATTTTTTCATAGATTAATTGGTAGGCATTTAAAGACTCATTATGACCAACAATGAGAAAAAAATCCTAACTTGATAGATAAATTTCTAGCGCCATCCTAAATACACTTTCTCAAAATCTACAAACAAAATGTAGAGAGTACTATTAATTTGAAAATTGATCTTTATTAATCCTAGAACATCTCTTTTTGTTTCATGAGACTCCCATCTCCATAATATTAGAACCTAAGGTCTAATGTTAATCAACATATATATAACTACTACAAATATCTTAGTCATATTTATTTTAAAAAATATATTAAAAAATATCAAATTTGAATTTTTTTTTATTATATCATAGGTATTTAAACCAATGATTGAAAATATTTAACAATAATACAAGATGGTGAAAATAAATTTTATCATTGAACACTACCTCTAGTATTTGTCTTCAAGATCGGTCACCAAAAATAAAATTCTAAATACAAGGAACATGGACAAATCTATATTTTATTTTCAAGTTATTTTTAGTTTATATAATCAAAGATATAATAAGATATATTATTTCATTATTTTGTATCATACTAAGTAACCTTAGCTTTTAAATTATAGTTTCCAATTGTGTAACATAGGAGTACGTGTGCATGGGTTGAGAGTGAGAAGGGTAGAGAGAGTTTCAACTAAGAGAGAGAGAAAATGGAGAATGAGAAAAGTATATAGTGAGAGGGGGTAAGCAAGAGAGAAAGAGGAAGACATATGAAGAGTGGGGGAGTCAAAGGAGATAGAGAGAGGGAATTAAAGAGAGGGAGGGATGTATAGAAAGAGAGGGGGGATGTGTGTGAGAGAGGAGAGAAAAATGTGTGTGAGTGAGAGAAAAACAAAGATAAGAAATACAAAAGGAGAGATGTAGTTAAAGAAAAGAGAAACTAACCTTCAATTAGTCATTTTACGCTAATAATGTATAGAGAAATAACTAAATAGAGATAGGAAAAGTAAGATAAAGAGGTAAAAAGATATGGAGAGTGATGTAAGTAGATAGGAGTGGATGGGGATATATAACTGTAGACACGTCAAATTAACATTATGCATATTCATCCGCTCATTGAATTGATCAAAGGCAACAAATCCATTCGTCAGGTAAATCAGGCCAATCCAAAGGTTTAATCAAATAATACCATTTCATCTCTCATAAATCATTCAACCTTCATCTTGCATCATCCATTTAATTAAATAAATCAGGACTTTATCAAACCCAAATCATTTTCCACCATTTTCTGATCAAATATTTAAGTCCTAAAAGTCAAAATCATCTAAGCACCATTAAATCAGCATAATCATCATCTTAGATAATTAATCCTGATTAAAGGCTAATCTCATCCCACTTGCATTCTCTAGATTTGGCCACTTGCACATGAAATTGCATTTAATTGATTTATCAAAATCCTTATTTTCAACTTGGCATAAAGGGAGAATATTCTCCAAGTTTGAATCTCCCCCCAAGTGGACATGTACACTCAACAGAGCATTTATGAGGCCTTACATGTCTCTTACATGTCCCCTTCCAAAGGTCAACCTCAGCATTCATTGCAAAATTTGAATTCAAATTTTCCCTCTCATGGGCACTCTTCCCAAATCTTGCACATACATCAACCAATCATCACTTGACAAGTGGCCTTATCTTATTGGGTTGATGTTTGTCCCACATTGGTCCATTTTCAACACTCTTAGCATTTGAAAATCTATAAAATAGAGGCTTCATCTCTTATCAAATCCTCCACAATCTCTTGCAAGGTCACTCTCTTCATTTCAGATTTGATCTTGTCCACTTCACAATCTCTTCACAAATCCATCATCTCCACAACTTTTATGCAAGGTTACTCTCTTAATTTGAGAGCTAATCTTGTTTTCATCATCTCCATTTGCATTTCATCATTTTAGCTATTGATCAAGGATTGGGAAAGGCTCACTAGCACATGTGACACCACTCCACTATGGAACAAAGTTTTGATCATGTTTGTGTATGCTTGCAATCAATTATTCTTATTCTATTTAGTTTTGCATATTCTAACATGGTTAAGTATTTCATAGGGATATTAAATTTAATGTGTTTGAAATGACTAAAGCATGATATTATTATGTTAAGATTTCTGACCATTTGGATATATGATGTCCACAAAATGGCGCTAGAGGGAGGGCAAGATACAACAAATGCATCCCATGATTTCCCTAATAAGTTACTTGACATAGCGATCAATCTCTGCATATCCTCTGGCATGCATATTACATCTTATGCTCGGTGTTATTCTCTCTGGTATATCAGAAATATGATCATCTGCCTTATGCCTGTGTTACATATGATCATCTGTGTGCATAATTGATTTCAATACATTTTAATACATATGAATCATCTGTCTGCCTTATATCTGCATTACATATGATCATTCTGGCCGATAACAACAATATGCTATGATACATTTTGAATAGATATCTGTTATATCATTACTACGTTACGTCTATATCTACATACATATGCTAATATTGATACAGTTTGCCAAATATGCTTTCAAAGAATTCGCTGTCGTGCCTGCAAAATAAATGCCTGGAACTCTCTTTTCCTGCGTAACTGTCTTTTGTCTCCCTTCATCCGTAATAGGAGATTGTGAAGGTCTTTTTAGTGAAAGATCAAGCAAGACTATTCCGTGAGCGTTCGAGTCTTGAGCTTATTCAACTTCATTATATTTGTATTGTCAAAAGTCTAGTTTCAAGGTATTAGGGTGCAAAAATATGCTGCATTATCTAAAAGAGACATGGATATAGTTGGCTTGATTATTCTTACTGTTCAAAATATGCCCTGATGAAATAAATGTTCCACCAGCCCTTTTATTGACTGAAGTTCAACGGCATAAACAGAGACGTATTCCGAAAACACCTTGCATCGATCCACAATTACCTCATACGCACAGGTAGAAGAAAGGAATGACGCCTACATCCATTCTAATGAGTTCCTCCTTCACCTAGCATCCTGATTCCTATGGTTTCATTCCATTAGATGAGACTCTTACTTGGCGCGAATGTCTGTACTGCTTTTAGCACTAGAAAATTTGTTTAAGCTGATTATGCGTCCCAATCAGCAACTTGTTGACAACCAGTGTACTCTCAAACTATCCCAAGTGGCACTACATGATCCCATGCTCGACCATTTCCCATGAATATAGAATGGCCTTTTCTCATGAGACCTCTGTAATAATATGACTTTCATCAGACATATATATACAGTATCTAGTCTTGCTTATTTCTAGGAATGCGAGCCTCTTCACATCTGTTTCGTATCTCTATCAATTATATCATGAAATTTGCCTTCATCGATTCAATGAATTAACATTCTTTGCTTCTGCGTTTTCAAAAGCTCCTTTTTTAGCGCGTAGGCAAGTAGGCTATGGAAAAGGTTGGCAAAGGCTATAGAGGTGACAATTTGCACCGGGCATCGATGGCCATCCCATGGCTGCACCCGTGGAAACCCTGCAAGCCTCTGCTACGGCCAAACCTGCTGTGCCCGTGCTTGTCTCTCTTAACGGTTTCCATACTTCCTGTTGCAGCTGTCCCATCACCTCCAAGTCCGGCACTCTTCACTAAATTTATAGACAGTTGCAATGCAATAAAAAAAAATTTGACTTACGAATTTATTTATTTTTTACCATGTTTTAAACAATTAAAAAAGAATGGCATTTTACTAAATTAAATTTAATAAGAACATGGTTTAATTAAACACACTAAATTTTTTGTAATTTAATTTAATTTAATTTAATTATTGTGTTTTAATAAATTATTTTGACTTAACAAAAAAATTATAAAAAATAATTATGAAATTAAAATATTAGTTTTATAATATAAAGGATTAATTAAAAATCGTTAAAATAGTTTTATTTGACTTAAAGTAAAAAAAAAAATAATACTATGTTCTATATTATTTAGAAACGATTTAAATCTAATTTATATAATTTTTTAAAATTATTTTAGAGTTCAAATTAAGTATAATTTGTTTATAATTTAACACATTTTATTATATAAATATTATTAAATATAAATTAAAAGAATTATAATTATAATTAAATATTTGAATATTAAACTATTAAATAAATTGGTTTAATTCTTATAAATTAAGTGTATCTTTCATAAACAAGAGCTGCGGGCAGCCAAGTTTTTGCCCAAATGTTATAAAATAGTTATGTTTTAAAAAGTTATAAATGAAATTATTGATGACAAAAAGTTATAAAATATTTATGTTTTAAAAATTTAGAAATGAAATCATTGTGTAACAAGAACAAATGATTAAGCTAAGGATTGTATTTGTTGTCATAACTTTAGTTCTAGAGAATTCTTAATTACCAATTCTTATTTCTACATACGAATCCAATTGAATGCCAACCCTATTGCTCATCCCAAACACATTTTTAAGCTTAACCCTTTTAGATATTTTAGTCTATTTAATATAAAAATTTAATGTAAGTTATAGTTAAGGGTCAAACATTTTTATTTTTATTTATGTAAGAATTATTTTAATTTTTACATGTTTAAAGTTATTTTATTCTATTTATTTGAATAATTATTTTATTAATTTTATATAGTTTCAATATATGAACTTGTCGTAATTATTTTGCTTCTCACTTAATATCTTTTATTCAATAATGTTTTAAATAATACAATTGTTTTATTTACTTAGATTGAATAAATCTAATAAATACACATATTTAATTATATTTAAAATTTATCATTTAATTCTAACATTTTTATTGATTAAATTAGAATTGCTGTTATATTCTCTCACTTTAATATTATATTAATTTTACATATTATTTCCATTCGAATCTGGATCAGCTTTTTGAAAATAAAATAATGGCATTATTACAGATTACAACTAGATTTGCAGCTAATTATTGCAAGGGTTCTTAATTGAAACCCTTATTGAATTAGGGTCTTGACCAATTGAATATTGAACTTGCTTGATACAATTAGGTTATTTCATCTATGTTTGTGAAAGTTATGATTACACCACCAGTGCTAGAAAGCTAGGGCTATAAATGTTCAATTAGGTTAGGGTTAGGCCACTAGTGTTAGGTTAGGCCACTCAGTTAGAGCAAGCCCCAACCCCAAAACCCCAAACCCCAAACACTAATTAAGCCCTAACCCTAACCTTATTGAACTTGTATTATAACCCTAACTCTAACACTAATTGAATTGTAATCATAACCCTAGGTATCGTTGAAACCTAACCCTAATTGTATCAAAACTTAGGGTTAGGGTTCAATTAGTATTCAATTTGGGTTAGGGATCAATTAGGGTTACAATTCAATAAGGGTTTAATTAAGGTCAGGGCCCGCACATGAATTGGCTGCAAATCTAAGTTGTGAGTACGCTAATAAGTACCATTATTTATTTTCAAAAAGCAATTCAAGATTTCGTTTCGAATGGAAAATAATATATTAAAAATTAATATAATATTAAAGTGGAGAATATAGTAGCAATTCTAATTTAATCAATAAAAATGTTAAATTTAAATGTTAATCAGGTTTTAAAAATATAATTAAATAATAATGTATTTATTGATTTGTCAATCTAAATTGAATAAAACAATTATGTTTAAAAAATTATTAGATAAAGATATTAAGTGAAAGTAAAAAATAATTACCATAGAGTTCACATATATATTTAAAAATATATAAAATTAATAAAATAATTTTTCAAATAAATAGAATAAAATAACTTTAAACATGTAAAAATTAATATAATTCTTACATAAATAAAAATAAAAATGTTTGACCCTTAATTGTAACTTACATTAAATTTTTATATTAAATATACTAAAATATATAAAAAGGGTTAAGCTTAAAAATGTGTTTGGGATGGGCAATAGGGTTGGCATTCAATTGGATTCATATGCAGAAATAATAATTGGTAATGAAGAATTCTCTAGAACTAAAGTTATGACAACAAATACAATCCTTAGCTTAATCATTTGTTCTTGTTACACAATAATTTCATTTCTAAATTTTTAAAACATAAATATTTAATAACTTTTTGTCATCAATAATTTCATTTCTAACCTTTTAAAAGATACACTTAATTTATAAGAATTAAACCAATTTATTTAATAGTTTAATATTCAAATATTTAATTATAATTATAATTCTTTTAATTTATATTTAATAATATTTATATAATAAAATGTGTTAAATAATAAACAAATTATACTTAATTTGAACTCTAAAATAATTTTAAAAAATTATATAAATTAAATTTAAATCGTTTCTAAATAATATAAAACATAGTAATTTTTTTTACTTTAAGTCAAATAAAACTATTTTAACCATTTTTAATTAATCCTTTATATTATAAAACTAATATTTTAATTTCACAATTATTTTTTATAATTTTTTTTTTAAGTCAAAATAATTTATTAAAACACAATAATTAAATTAAATTAAATTAAATTAAATTACAAAAAATTTACTGTGTTTAACTGCACCATGTTCTTATTAAATTTAATTTAGTAAAATGCCATTCTTTTTTAATTGTTTAAAACATGGTAAAAAATAAATAAATTTGTAAGTCAAAATTTTTTTTTTATTGCATTGCAGCTATCTATAAATTTAGTGAAGAGTGCCGGACTTGGAGGAGATGGGGCAGCTGCAGCAGGAAGTGCGGAAGCCGTTAGGAGAGACAAGCACGGGCACAGCAGGTTTGACCGTAGCAGAGGCTTGCAGGGTTTGCACGGGTCCAGCCATGGGATGGCCATCGATGCCCGGTGCAAATTGTCACCTCTATAGCCTTTGCCGAAAAGGTTGGAGTCTTCTGGGTTTTACACCTGCCAAATACATTGGCTTGAGAGCTATTGATGTTATTTTGGACTTTATCTCATGCCGTTTCAATTGCTTCTCGACAAGGCTGCACCTTTCATTAGTAAGAAGAATTCAACTATTCCCTCTAGGCCATTCCAGAGGAAGCAACATGTGCATTTCCTACGCCTAGACTTGCAGGTCAAATATGCTGTCAGAATTTTAAGATTTCATATATATTTGGGCCATCATTGCGTTTCACGAGACTGCAGTTCTTTAATGCATTTAAGGGGGTAGCTGGCTTTCAATAAGACAGCAGTTTTCTGATGCCTTGTCTGCACCTTAACATTTTTTAAACATCAGTCTATTAATACAATTCCCGCCTCTGATTTTGGCGCAGGTTGCGAGGATGCTGCACGTAGGTTGTGGAATTCGGCTGGTCGCCTACTAAACGCATTTGATTGAAAGTCTTTTGATGCGCCTTATTTAAATCTGCTAGAGTTGAATCTATCTTCTTTTAAAATCACATCATGTTCTGTGCATTATGATTATTGCGTTTATTCAATGACTGTTAGTAAAGAAAAATTTAATTGATTTGAATTGTGCGGCGGGGATGGTGGAATTCGGCTTTACATCTGCCATTACTCAGTCCGCGTGGCCCACTTGAATTCGGTCCGACACTTGCCAATTACATCAATTTGAATGCTTTGGTTGCGTGCAAGTTTAAAAGCTCCCAACTGCATGCTTTAAACGCTTTTTCTTTTTTTTTTGATTCAGATGTTTTATCAATGTTTCTGAACAACCCGAAATGTTGGTTTTGAATTTCACCTAGCTGCTTTGTTTTGACCTTGGGAGTAGGCATTGTATGAATGAAAACCAATTGAATTAGTTGTTCCGGAAATCACTGAAAGATAAATTTAGATGAATCTTGGGTTTGGAGCTGCAATCTTGTGATGACTGAGAATATTAGATCAGATAAGTGATCGGCATTCATACCCAGTTCCAACGTGCCATTATTTACTCTGAACAATGAAAATCACTGACACATGATCTTGGTGCATGATAGAGCTTTATTTATTCCAGATTTATATTTTGATCTCTCTATTTACGGTGGCAAGGGTGGTTATGTTATTTTCAATGTATTATTGCTTGGAGAGAGGAGCTCAAATTTTTTTATTTTTAAATGTTGACTTTGCCTATGGCTTTTATGACTTGAGTAGGTATGGTATGCCAGAAAGCTTTATCATGGACTGAAGTTATTATCAAATTTTTGAAGAAATCAACATAACATCTGCACCAAGAATTCCCAAAGGACAACTTTCTCTTTATTTATTCAAGAGAAACAAATCATGTTTCATTGTACAAGAATACATTGGACGTACCAAGTATAATGCATATGAGAGGAGAAACACATGGAGGCTTAGCCACAACTCATCCAATTGCTCCAATTACTCATGGTTGACATTGAATTTATAAAACACAATGTCTCACAATCTTCCCTGCATTATCTCCAAACAATTTAAACATAAACTTTTAAAAAAATTATTTAATTCTCATTATCAATTAATGTCATATTAAAAAAACTGAAAAATCTTTTATAGATTAATTTTAACAATATTAATTATGCAATAATCATATATCTGTTAATTTTTTTTATCCATAATATAAAAAAATTATAATACAATTTCAAACAAAATATTTATCCCAAAAATTTTACAATGTCTACTCAAAATTGGGAGTGTGCCCATTCAACCCTTAGGGCCTGATTTATAATTGTGACACTTTAGCCTTAGCACACAAGTTAAGAATAGAAGAGATTCAGAAAAACCATGATCCTAGAACTACTTCTTCTACTATATAATCCAATCAACTCACTAAATATGAAAACTAACAATAAGGAAATGGGAAGGAACAATCTACTAGCATATATGATTAACCCTTAGGGCTTGATTTATAATTTTAACACTTGAACCTTAGCACACAGGTTAAGAATATAAGAGATTCAGAAAAACCATGATCTTAGCACTACTTCTTCTACTATATAATCCAATCAACTCACTAAATATGAAAACTAACAATATGGAAATGGGAAGGAACAATCTACTAGCATATATGATTACGTTCTTACTGTACTAATGATAATTAAAATTCTTTCCTGTCCCACTGATAAGTCAACCTCGTCATCCAAAAGTATTCTAAGCATACCCATAGGGCCACAACATAGTCACTTTGTGTAAGGTTTTGATACATTGCATAGAACTTGTGATCCATTCAAAGAGAGTATGTAGTGCATGTAGACCTTCTTGTGAAGTATGTTTGATGATAAATTTCAATTATTGAGGTAATTCTAAGAGAAAATGGATAGAAAAAATGCATGGATAAATTTGGTATTGGAAGTAATACAAAACGATGGAGATTGCACACTCAATTTTGTTTGGAAATCAAATTGTACAGAAATATTTATATGCTTTGAATATCTATAGATGCTTGTTAACAATGAGTTATCATTATCAACCAACATTAAATAATTTCTTCCCCCTTTTCCTTGAAATTTGCAAATGAAATAAATAATTTGTGATAAAAATACATATATGTATTGTTTAGATCAAGTCTTACATCTTAAGCAATTGGAAATCATACTACTTTCTAAAATATTTCTAAATCACAGATTTAATTGTTAGAAAAAAGTGGTGAATTAAAAGAAACATATAAGTGTGAATGAGTGAAAAGAAAATACATTCTAATGATATAAGTTGTCCAATCAAACACTGTCAGGGAGAGTGTTCACACTAGACAAATAATTTCTAGAAATTTAGAAGTGACATAAACTAATTAGTATTGTCTAAATAAATAAAGTAAACTTTGCGCATGCTATTCATTTTA
>VDFB02301872.1:0-15601 GCA_007258455.2 Sequoia sempervirens | reverse complement strand
ATTCTTAATGAAATGTCTAATAATATATTTATATAATATTATTTTATAAATTTAAAATATACAATTATAAAATCAATATATTAACATTTACATAATTTACATAATTAATATTAATGTGTCGTATGGTTATGTAAAGTTTTTAATATATAATTTTTAGTTTGTATTTTAATTTTTTAATATATTACTAATATTATTTTTGACTTTATAAAAAAATTTGTTTAGGAATTTTTTTTTGATGGATTAAAACTATTTATATTTTTAATAATATTGTTAATACAAAAATTAAAAATTCAAACATGTTATTTAATTATTTAAACTACATTCATTTGTTTATTTAAGCTAAATTTATATTCTTAATTGAAAATTTTAAAATTTTATATTAAAATCATTTTAATGATGATTAATATTTTTTATAAAAAAATGTCTTTATGAAATGTTTTATAATATATTTTGATAATATTATTTTAAATATCTAAAATATACAATTATAAATTTATATAATTTATATTTATAATAATATTAATACACAAATTAAAAAATGAAGCAAAATATTATGTTTGTTATTTAATCTTGAATTTTTAAAATTTATATGTATATCTTGTGATCATTATGAGTCAACATATTGAATGTTTATGTTTTAATTTTTTATACTCAATCAATCAAATTACAAAGATTTTGAAAAAGAAATCATTTGCTCATCAATATTTTACAAATATTTATTCTAATGAACAAACTCAATTTCAACTATACCAATCATAATTGTGTTTCTCGAGGTCAAATTCAACCCTAACCATTATAATATTCTTAAACTTAGTAAAATATACATTCAACTTGCAATAATTTATTGATCTCAAACTATTATGTAGCCAATATTTAATTTGTTGTCATGCCTCATCCATCAACTACACAACAAATACTTGTATTACAATCCTCCAAAAATAGATACTTGTCATTGTGTGACTACAATACATTGAAAAAATATATTATTTCTAACTATTAGATGACTTGCCTCTAAATTGATATTTCACAAATAATTTATCAACTAACAAACAAATACAATTATTCATTATTGTATTCAATACATATATATGAAGACATAATTTTGAGTTTATTTACTTTAAAATTATTTTATTTTCAATAGTAATGTGATAAATCATGAAGACCATATCTAATTTTTAGAAAAATTAATCAAAATAAATTATTATTTTTTATTTGAAGAATTATCCTTTTTCATATATGTATTTAAGATATAGATATTACATTTGTTTTATTTCATTAACTTAAAAAATATTGTATTCTTATAAATTATTTTCTATTTTTTTTTCAAATATATGTTGATTGTGTTTTAATTTTTTTAATTTTTTATATGTTATTTTTTTAATAATTTATGTAAACACCTTTTGACCATTATATGTTACTTCTTTTACTAATTTTATGAATTTAATTATAAATACAAGGTTACTTGAAACCATACCTGAAAATATGTCCCGACATCATATGCTATCCACTTATTTGGAAACAAGACCAAGCATTAATTAGAAAAAAATGCAGCGGAAGGAAAACAGAGTTGAAGGAAACCACGATGGAGTCTCGGAGGATGTGCTGACCCTCAGACTCCTTTGCCATCACCAGCTTCAAAAATTAGTCATAAGAGACGAAGTTGGCAGCATCCGCAGCAAAAAGGTGGAAAGAGGTAGAATTAGTAGCTAAAGAATCTGCTCCAATCAGAATTTTCCAAGCAGGGGAATTCAGACCTTGCTGAATTTGCCCAAATGGGGGGTTGGGTTATCAATTAGCCCACTGCTGAAAAAGAAAGGCATTTAAAGTTTTCTGCATTAGTTATTCAACACAATGTAAGAATAAAAATGCAAAATTGGCTCGTGTATTGGCATCTAGATGTGTAGTATCCTAATGTAACCGAGTGTGGAAAGTGTTGTAAGGTCGCTGACTAGTGTTACAGTGCAGAACAAGCACAAAAAACATTGTAGAGATGTTGTTCGGTGGCTCCAAAGATGTGATTGCCTTCTAATCTTGCTAGTTTAAGTTGACATAAAGATGTACAGCCCCAATTTGTTTCACTTCTCTTGATATATCTTGTAACATTTTCCTTGCTTAATAGTTGATTGTTCATCGATACATCATTGTTCTTCATTCCCGGCCCTTTGGCAAGCATTAAAATTATCCGTACATGCTATTTTTTAGGAAAAAAATTAATCACAACAGAAAAATAAGTGGACTCAACTTTACACATGTTAAGATATATGCTAATAAAATAGAGATCGGTATAACCAGCCTAATCACAGATCACTGTAATTTGAATTTAAACGGACATCAAAGAAAACAGGAAATTATATTTAGACACACACACACATATTAATTAGTAAATATATCAACCAGCTTCGTCAAGTGCAGTTCTTTGTACATTCCAATACCAGAACAACAATCTTATTTAGACATACACACATATTAATTAGTAAATATATCAACTAGCTTCGTCAAGTGCAGTTCTTTGTACATTCCAATACCAGAACAACAATCTTATTTACAACTGTGATGATTTTCACCATTGAGTCTGAATGGAAACTTCGATTACAGGCATCTTGGATACGATGATTGCTTGTGTGCTTGCTCATTCTCGCTTGAATGTTTTGGCAAAAGTAGTCAATAATTTCATGTAAAGAGATAAACTTGATCAAATGATCCCCTACAAATAAGGCAAGAGATCCGAACAAAAGGGGTATATTGGTTAGTTGTATAAATAGCTGGTTTAAGACAAAGAACAGGTTGTATGCGATGTAGAGGTCTACTAAATTGTCTTGAATACCAATTATGCCAATCAATATTTTATAAATTTGAGAGATTAGAAGAGTATGTAGATCTCGGAAATAATTAAACCTTCAATTTCTGGTGATCTCAATACGGAAAAAAGCAGAAAGATAAAATCTTGAAGTTCTTGTGTTTTGAAGGTACTACTTACCCGACTTTACCAGAGTATGCTGGGGCATAATTGTAAATAAGGTACTCCTCTTCTTGCTTAAAGCTTGGCGGTCTATGGTTGGACTTTCGACTCTCACTGCAATGAAATAAACAAGTGCAATAAAATAAGAATTTGGCCGTGCTCTCCTTAGCAACCCTCATGTAATGGAATATCAATAGAACCATACCTGACCACAAAATTTGCAACACTTTGAGTTACTTGAATTGCATCTGCAGAGTGAGGAATTGTTGTACTTTCCCATTCAAATGTATTTTTCTGCAACCAAGGTACATAAACATATAAACGCAAGAGGCTAGCATTCTCCCGGAAACAAGAAGGCAATGTAGGGATAGTTGCAAGAAATGAAGAAAACATAGATTACAAACTTTGTGAGCCACTCGCTGACTTGTCAGTACTTGCAAGTTGTAACACGCTGGTGAGTCACTCATTGAAAAACTCAATGGCAAGTATTTGCCAATTAACTTGCCCTCAAAATCACAAGTTTCAACAAATCTATACAAAAATTTGCCTGACAGAAAAAAGACAATCCACTGCAGAAAACTAGCAAAAAGCCTTCATTTTGACATTTTCTCCTTCAAAATTTTGAGCTTTCAACCCTTTGACAAGATTCCATTAATTTTCAGGTAATTTTGACTGATTCGGTGATTGTGGACTAGTTACTCTATTATTGGTTTTTTTTATTTTAATTTTTGTTGTTGTTCAATATCAATTTTTTATTTTCTATATTTTTTTCTACACTTGGCGGGTGGGGAGAAAAACCCATGGCTTATCTATATGAGACAATTGATAAGGCCAACAAGGCCATCCGACATTTATATGGGTCAACATATGAACCCCTTTGGTGCATTATTGATCAGAGGAGGAATGGACAACTTCATCAACACATTCATGTTGCTACCTATTACTTGAATCCAAAAGTTTTTCTTCTTTGATTCCTTTAGGGCTGATTAAGAGTTTATGGGTGACCTCAACACATGCATAGAGAGAAAGAACACTAATGCAGGCCTTAGAGATATATATTTGGACAAGTTGCAAACTTATAGGGCCATGAAAGGGAGGTTGTTTACTTCACCTCTATGCATTCAAAGAAGAATTAATGGACAGCCAAAGTTTAAAAAAAACAAACAAGTTAACTATGTTTAATAAGATTCATTTTTTAAGTTTAATAAATTACTTACAAAGTTATATATGTTGTTCTGTCATGTCCCCATTTTTGCTGAGCATCAGGGTTCGTAAGAGTTAGCCTATTATGCGACCCTCGTAGGCTGATAGGTCGGATAGAGGGTCATTCCGGAGCTTGGCTCAGCGTCAGATTGGCAGTTTTGATCAATTGGCTTTCGTTCGGGCTCATTCGGACGTTTCTTGCAGAAGCTGCTATTTTTAGCAGTTGTGGCAGTTGGTGTGGGACCCCTGCTATTTATAGCAGTATGGATTTGTCAGCATTCAGAATCACTTCCTTTGTCGACAGCATCAGACGGCCTGAGCATCGGGTTAATAATGAGCGAGATATTAATATTTAATTGAAATAATTAAATATTAATTAATTGGGATTATAATATAAAGTTGTAATATTTAATATTACGACTTAAGTGATTCTCATAAAGGGGGCGCCCAACATCAGGGAAGGGGCCATTTGCATATTAAATTTATAATTTAATATTTGATCTGAGACTATTGAATTATAAAAAGGGATAAAAGTCGAATGTATTAAAATTCCCTATTATTAAGGAATTCGCATTTTTGAGAAGAATATAGGCTTTGCATTGGGATTAGAGCCATTATGACATTTGTGAATTGAAAATTGATCAGTCTTTGCCAGAGAACGGAAGCTTTAGGGTTTCAGTCTCGAACGCATTGGGGAACGAGCCATCTCCAGTGAGAGCGATTCAGAGGGTGTGAAATAACACCTGATTTATTGCCAGCAGAGGTTTCTTCATCCAGAGGAAATCATTGAGCTTCAGAGTGTTTAAATATTCAGGGTTTCAGAGAGTTCTTTCTTCCAGAAGACATCTAACAATATAGGCGCACATATTCTCCACATTCAGAGATTCCAGAAGGAGGCCGTACCTTATCTAATTGTTGTTGCTGTCTCAGCCGTACAAATATGTACAGTACAGCCGTACCATCATTAGAAAAAGTGTATTCTCCAGAGGAAGCATTGTTTCAGCATAGTTATCATCTGGGAGCATATTGCACATCAAGGCGCCTACCTTTATTGATATTCTAGAGACTTTATTGAGTGTCGTACCTCCATTCAACAATTGCTGATTCTTACCAGGCCGTACTGCTGTGTACCAGGCCGTACCAGCAGTAAAGAGGCGTGTTCTTTGCTCTGGAAAAAAAAAACGCCTAGCTTTCAGGCTATCAACCTTCATTAAAGTTGGCGCTGGGGTAGCTGGGAGCTGTTGAGCTTGTCAGACGAAGAGGAGGAGTCACTATTTGATGCAGCCGTACCATATCTTGGTATTTCTTCAGCTTGCTGCGATTTTATCAGGTTCTTCATAAAAATCATTGTTATTTATTTTGCATGCAACTGGAATCAATATTGTAATCATTGCAGAAGATTCAATAATAGCTTGGCACCATCATTTGCTATTGATTCTATAGTTTCAGTGTTCCTTTATTTTTATTTGAATTTATCATCAATATCTTGCAAAAATCGCAATTCCTTGATTACATGCAAAAAAACCACCCAAAAAATTGAAACTTCAGAAAAACATCAGAAAAACGGACAGTATCGGAAACAGGGGGAAACTAGGGTTTCTACAGTGGTATCAAAGCTAAATCCTGCCATCCTGAGGGTTTAGCCGTCTTTTGCAGCTGGAACAGTTTGGCTCTTACCAGGTATTATACATGCAGACGTGCTCTGATTGACAGGCACCGGAATTTGAGCAGGCAGCCGAAAAACATGGCTGACAGGAATGACAGGTCTGATAGAACAGTTAATCTGAGAACAGAGATTCCACATAACCACAGAGATCAGAACGGTGCAAAGGTTTTGCATGCACTTAGAGATCTTCGTGCAGGTCAACGGCGGTCAAATGGTGTATTACAGCAGTTGGCAGATGCACTGCAGAGATTAGGTACTCCGAGGAGATCGTCACCACATCGTGACGATGACAGGAGTGTTGCAGGTTCACCGAGAGCTCCTAGGACAGTGTCACGGACAGCAGATAGGCCTACTAGGCCCACTTTCACGAGACAGGAGCCCGATGAGGCTATAGCAGGTGAGAAGCATGAGGGTTTGTTCGCTGATACATTTAGGACAGCGAACGACGAGTGGCAGTTAGTACCACCTGAGATCAGCGGAAGGATTACTATTGACAGAACACCACAAAACACAGAAAGAGAAGTGAATAGCATGTTCCAGGAGTATAGCATTCTACCGCAGAAAATTAAAAAGGAACTTCCTTTCTTGAGTTTCATGGATTTGCACCCGAGTCTATGCCATAAGACAGAGTTTGCAAGGAAGAAATATCTCACTATAGTTCGTGAGTTGTTTATACCTGAAAGGGATAGAGAATCTACACATAAGGATGATACAACACTTCGTCAAAACAATTTGGTATCTTCAGATTCCTATGAGGGATGCAGAAATTTATGTTATGAGTTTGATAGAAGTGCTGATTTGATTCAAGAACACACTAGCACAGCTTTGGGTAACGATTTACCTACATCGTCCTTGCAAGAGGTGACTCAAGAAGTTTCTACCATGGAGGCTACTTCTGATTTTTATGACAGCGATGAGGAAACGTCGCGTGAGCATGAGATAGTAGCGATTTCACGTACGCAAAGTAATCCTATTGAGTTGTCACATGAAGAGACTCAAGAGTTGGGTACTAGTGATGCATTTGGTGTTGAGAATTTATATCATGGTGAATCTGATTTTTCGGATCAGACCTTTGAAAACGTGCTAGAAGATTCATATGATGATATGGAATCCAAGGATCATGTTTTGGATGGGCATGCAAATACTTTGGGAGTAGAAGCGTGTGAAGATACTGTCACACCAGCAACTTCTACCGTACCAGTTGAGCCATCCGTTGAGGTACAAAGCAGTAGTACCTTAGATGTTGAGGTGTGCAGGAATGAAAGCACACATGATGCTGCTTATCATGAGGTGAGTGATGACGGATCAGCGTCATATCATAGTGCTTCTTGTGAACCGGAAAACTTGTATGGGGGTCGTAAGCTTCAGAATCCTCATCATTTGGTTGGGCAACTACAAGTGAATGACAATATGATTGCCACCGCCCTTGAGCATTTAGATGTTGCTCGTCAGGTGTTGTCTACCTATGGTTGGAGTCCTCCTTTGACAGATGAGCACAGTGACAGTGGTTTTTCCCTTACAGTGATACATGCACTCCGAGAAGCAATTGGTACGATGAAACAAAACTACCTAAAATTACTTGCGGACAGGGATTTTCTTCTCGAGTGGGATTGCATTTGTTATGATGCATTGAAGGGAAAGGAAGAGCAGATTGATGAGCTCACTCATGCGTTTGAGGTGACTATGGACTCATTGCAGAGCACCCAGTTGGCTCTTCGAGAGTCACAGTTACAGATTGAGAGGTTTACCGTGGCGTTGAGTTTATCACAATCTTCACCATCTTTTGATATGGTTCAGTCTTCCATGGCAGCGGTTGGTGAGGAGTATACACCCATGGCTCATAGCAGTGAGGGAGATGTTGAGGATGTGGTTACATCCATCACGGTCACAGGAGCAGTTGATACAGATGGGATGAGTGCATTAGATGAGAGTTGCAGTGAGCCACGCGTCGCATCAGGTTCTCTTGAGATTAGTCCCATGATAGGTGATGCACGGCAGATCATTGATAGTTCCTGTGACATGGTTGTTGATTCACGAGAGAATTGTGTGACAACCCTCGACACTTGTTCATCTTCACAGAAGATATTCGGAGTCTCATCTAGTTGGGAGATTGGTACTTATGTTGATTTGTTTCCTTCTCCTGGAAGCAAATCCATTATTTCATTCGATGCAGTTGACTATGATCGGCAGCTGGTTGAGCCAAGTCAGGAGTACAATTCAATTTATTATTCCAGCGATTCAGAGATGGATGATTCAGATCAGTATGGGGTGATTGTGCAGTTTGTGAATAATCCATTATTTGAATTTGATGGTGGTTTGATCTATGATAACCCACTCTTCGAACTGGACGCTGATCGTACTCTTGATATTAGTTCTGGGTTGGGTGATGATCGTAGTGTTTGGGATTGTTCTAGTGCATCGCGATTCCAAACAAGACTCACAGAGGAGTGTAATGAGGTGTACACGGTGAGGAGTGCGTATAGTTTTTCCTTTGATCCACCTGTACATGATTCATATTCGATGCACAATACTTGTGCATAGGGTGATTTTCTCGGTGCAGTCGAGAGGAGTAATTCATTACTGTGTGCAGAGTTACCATCTTCACAAGATGGGATTAGCAGCTGCAAGTACTCCACTCAGTTGTTTGTGGGGAATTACTTGCAGGGACAGCAGTCAGTTATCCATCGTGCCGATATGTATTTGACAG
Source organism: Sequoia sempervirens (assembly GCA_007258455.2). Taxonomy (NCBI): domain Eukaryota; kingdom Viridiplantae; phylum Streptophyta; class Pinopsida; order Cupressales; family Cupressaceae; genus Sequoia; species Sequoia sempervirens. Next base: position 7,066 of record VDFB02301872.1, on the reverse strand, counting down.
GGCTTGATACTTCTATGTCGCAGATTTTTCATACGGGTACATGGTTACAGGGCGACTATGGTGTTAGTTGGCATGATGGCTGGGTCAGTTATCACATCCATGAGGGTTTAGCAGAGGACAGGGAGAGATTTAGTGTAGCAGATGCTTCTAGAAGTTCTTTCCTCCACATGACAGATGGATGTGAATTCATATTATATTGGGATCCCGGTGGCGACAGCTTTGGCACCGAGTATTTGATGGGTCCCATTGGGTTACTTCACTATTCTTAGCATGGTGAAGTTGGAGGCAGTAGAGCGCAGTGGCAGTCTGAGGACGACAGTCACGACAGACTTTCACTCTGGATTTGGGATCCAGGGATAGCTTGCGCAGTTGAGTTTTGTTGATGCTACAGGAGACAGTTCGAGATGTGTGGGACATTTCACAGTTTTTCTTTTGGGCCTCCCGAGGATTGGAGTTTCTTTGCAGTAGAGATTGCTTGGGGTCAAGCAATTTCAGGGAGGGCAGACTGTCATGTCCCCATTTTTGGCGAGCATCAGGGTTCGTAAGAGTTAGCCTATTATGCGACCCTCGTAGGCTGATAGGTCGGATAGAGGGTCATTCCGGAGCTTGGCTCAGCGTCAGATTGGCAGTTTTGATCAATTGGCTTTCGTTCGGGCTCATTCGGACGTTTCTTGCAGAAGCTACTATTTTTAGCAGTTGTGGCAGTTGGTGTGGGACCCCTGCTATTTATAGCAGTATGGATTTGTCAGCATTCAGAATCACTTCCTTTGTCGACAGCATCAGACGGCCTGAGCATCGGGTTAATAATGAGCGAGATATTAATATTTAATTGAAATAATTAAATATTAATTAATTGGGATTATAATATAAAGTTGTAATATTTAATATTACGAATTAAGTGATTCTCATAAAGGGGGCGCCCAACATCAGGGAAGGGGCCATTTGCATATTAAATTTATAATTTAATATTTGATCTGAGACTATTGAATTATAAAAAGGGATAAAAGTCGAATTTATTAAAATTCCCTATTATTAAGGAATTCGCATTTTTGAGAAGAATATAGGCTTTGCATTGGGATTAGAGCCATTATGACATTTGTGAATTGAAAATTGATCAGTCTTTGCCAGAGAACGGAAGCTTTAGGGTTTCAGTCTCGAACGCATTGGGGAACGAGCCATCTCCAGTGAGAGCGATTCAGAGGGTGTGAAATAACACCTGATTTATTGCCAGCAGAGGTTTCTTCATCCAGAGGAAATCATTGAGCTTCAGAGTGTTTAAATATTCAGGGTTTCAGAGAGTTCTTTCTTCCAGAAGACATCTAACAATATAGGCGCACATATTCTCCACATTCAGAGATTCCAGAAGGAGGCCGTACCTTATCTAATTGCTGTTGCTGTCTCAGCCGTACAAATCTGTACAGTACAGCCGTACCATCATTAGAAAAAGTGTATTCTCCAGAGGAAGCATTGTTTCAGCATAGTTATCATCTGGGAGCATATTGCACATCAAGGCGCCTACCTTTATTGATATTCTAGAGACTTTATTGAGTGCCGTACCTCCATTCAACAATTGTTGATTATTACCAGGCCGTACTGCTGTGTACCAGGTCGTACCAGCAGTAAAGAGGCGTGTTCTTTACTCTGGAAAAAAAAAACGCCTAGCTTTCAGGCTATCAACCTTCATTAAAGTTGGCGCTGGGGTAGCTGGGAGCTGTTGAGCTTGTCAGACGAAGAGGAGGAGTCACTATTTGATGCAGCCATACCATATCTTGGTATTTCTTCAGCTTGCTGTGATTTTATCAGGTTCTTCATAAAAATCATTGTTATTTATTTTGCATGCAACTGGAATCAATATTGTAATCATTGCAGAAGATTCAATAATAGCTTGGCACCATCATTTGCTATTGATTCTATAGTTTCAGTGTTCCTTTATTTTTATTTGAATTTATCATCAATATCTTGCAAAAAATCGCAATTCCTTGATTACATGCAAAAACCACCCAAAAAATTGAAACTTCAGAAAAACATCAGAAAAACGGACAGTATCGGAAACAGGGGGAAACTAGGGTTTCCTGCACTCAGGCATATTGACTTGCAAGAGTTTAGGACTGTCCTTCTTGACCTCATCCTGGATCACCCTATTTTGAATAGGTTTGCGGAGCTACCAATGTTAAATCCAGATTGACTATCTTGTGCAATTCTGTTCTCTGTAGCTAAAGAGGTCCTCCAAGGACTTTGGCACCTATCCTTGCAACACTGCAACCTTCACTTCTTCTTAGTGAGTCACAAAACTCCCTCTTGATCCCTGCCTCAGAGATTGCAAAGAAGTCTTCTAGAAGTGAACTCCCCTTCATTGACTGATCTTAGAACCTTAATCCTATTCCAGGACATGCTCACAACTCGAGCCTTGAATCCTCGAAATTTGACTCCCTCTGAATGCCATTTCCTCCTCTTTGAAGTAAATGATCACAATGACAATATGTAGTGATTCTTTTAGTGTCTTCATCTTTCTCAATCTTCTTGCTGATGTGTTATCAAGGAATCTAGCAGCTTCGTTCCACCGGATGCCCCCTCTGAAACTTGTCCGTTTCCTAGGATTACGTGAAGTTGAAGAATGCGCTATAGTGATTTTTCAACCACCTCGAAATCGTTCCAAAGTTTGAATAGTCAATTGAGCATTCCCCATGTTAAGCCCTCGCGAAGACAGCAGCGAGCTCGCCATAAAGTCTCCCTTTATTGATATGGCGAATTCTGCGAAAATCTGATGGCGAAAAGTCATCTCTGCTCACGAAGGCCAAAAAATGACTAAGTCACGAAAGTGCAAGAGCTAAAATTTAAGCCCTCGCATGAAAGTGAACACGGAAATGTAATGGCTCTAAATTTTAAGCGCCATTACACTTTCTGACATAAACTTTTGGCCTGGCCACCATTTCTTCATGATTTTTCATGCGTTTTCACCATCAATCGTGCCACTTTTCGTGCCTAAATTTATTGCTCGACTTGAGTTAGGTTTTCGATTTTCTCTTTCACTTAAAAGTGTTTTAGTTCGCCATTTTCATTGTTTATGATTTTAGTTCTTCCTCTCTTCATGCTGGGCGAGTTGTCTTCAAACTGCAAATACGTTTTTTGAGTTTTTCGACATCCCTCTCCAGCGTTTTTCGTGTTTCATCTTTGTAAGTTGTTACCCTTGCTTTCTCTTTATTCTCCAATTTCAATGGCAACTCCATGCAGACAAACACTTTGCAAACCTCGAGCGCCGTTTTCATTCACCATTACATCCATTTTCCAAAATCATGTCTCAGATGCAGAGGCGCTAAAATTTAGCGCCCTGACATGTTGAACATGTTGAAATAAATTCTAACTTTGAGAAATGTAGGAGCGCCATTTTTTAGCGCCCCTGCATCAAAGATTGAAATCTCCAAAAATGTAAGGGCGCTGAATTTTAGCGCCCTTACACTTTTCACAATCTTTTTCCAGACTTAGTCATTTTTTGTGCAATGGAGCTGAATTTTAGCACCTTTGCACTTTTCTTCCAGACTTAGTCATTTTTGTGCAATGGAGCTGAATTTTAGCACCTTTGCACTTTTCTTCCAGACTTAGTCATTTTTTGTGCAATGGAGCTGAATTTTAGCACCTTTGCACTTTTGGCAGTTTTTATCTTAGTCTCTTCAAACTCGCTCTATTTCCATTCCGAACCCCATTTCTTCGCTCCTGCATCATTTTTCGTGCCTAGTTGCTCGTTCCACGCTTGCTCAACATCATTTCTTGCTTCACGCTTCCCAATGCTACTTTTACGCTTCGCGCTGATAATATTCACCATCCTTCTGGAGTTTCTCCCGAGGATCTCGTCAAGTGATCCGAAGGTGATGTCGCTGATCTTAGTTCTTCCAAATCAAAAAGTTCATCACGAGGAGACCCGGGGAAGAAGTATGAAGACTCAGCTTAAACAAGAAACATGAAGAAGCTCTGTTCTCGGTGTTAGACATTTCCGGTGCATCCCATTATGCATCTTGTAAATATTCTCGACATTTTGAATGTCTTTTTTGTAAGTGTAATTTTTACAAGTCCAAGATGTAATATTTTCAAAACAAATTACACTTTGACTTTGGTCAAAGTTAGGTGAGATCTCCTAAAATCGCTCACCTAACTCTCCCTGATTTTCTCAATCTCTTTCCTTATTTTGCTCATCCCTCTTTCTATATAATGTGAGGGATTTTTCATTGTAAAGGATCTTTTAAGCCTTTTGCAACGAAGTGCTGCCCTTTTGTAAGCAAATTTGTGAAACTTTGCGTTCATGCTTTGTGAATGAGATTCGATTAATAAAGAAAGGATTGCAAGCCAAACTTTGCGTTGGATTCGATACTTTTGTGAGTTAATCTTATTTGGTAGTGATTAGTTCGAAGAATCTGAAAGACTCTAAGTAGTTTATGTAAACTTTGTGTTACATCTATTATTTAGATTGCATTGTTATTTCTGTTTATCATTGGTTGAATGATCTACAAGACTTTGTGCTTGTAATCATTCATGCTCTTGCATGTTCTAGTTGAGTGATTTACAAGACTTTGTGCTTGTAATTATTCATACTCTTGGATACTCTTGTCGAAGGATCTACAAGACTTTGTGCTTGTAATCGTTCGTGCTATTTGACACTTTTGTTGGATGATCTACAAGACTTTGTGCTTGTAATCATTCATGTTGTCCGAAGAATTGTTGCGTCTAAGAAGACTTTGCGCTTCTAACGTAGCAAACGGTACGTCTATGCAGATCCAACACTGATAAAGCTACGGAACGACTTTGTGCCTTCGTGAGCTTTCCCTTTTTACTTTATTTTGTTTGTTATTAATCACTTCTGGTATCTCTACGCTTCGCTTTGACGAGATAGAGATATTGGTATTACTGCTAGTTGTTAGTTTTAGGTTATTAAAATTCTACAAACTTCCAGCGGTGGAAACGTATCAATATCTTCTAGAAAAGAAGGATAGATGCTCAACACCCCACTCCGTGGTGCGTGTACATTTGTAATTATCTGCATTTGATTTACTATAGAAAACACATTAGCGGTAAGAAGAGCCTCCCTTTACGAGAGGAGAGATTCACATCTCACATAGGCATGGCTGAAGTTCAAGTTATTATGTCAATCTATCGAGAAAATTTGATTACATAATTTTCACCCAACATGATGCAAACTCTCCATCCAAGGCTGACCCAACCTTGTGTCCTTGAGAGATGTCTATAGATATGTGTCACAAACTTAGTCTCACGGCTGTAGGCTAAGACTTCCTCATAGGATGCCTCAAGCTCTTCGTGCCTTGAAATCATTCTCCATCCTGTAAACTATCTTCTCACGTTATTCAGATAATTAATTCATCATTTGTTTGTGTCTCGATCCAACCTGCATTTTAAAAGGATTAATAATAGTTTATATAAAAGAAATCAAACTACAAGTGAAGTATGTACAAAATATCATTAGAAAGATCAATTAAAGAAATAATAAAACTTATCTTTGTTGATTCTGAAATATCTTTCTTTCATCTTTACTGCTCTCGAAAGTGCTAATCTCAACAAAAGACAGTCTGCTCAACATAGATTTCTTAGATACATTATGTAGCCAACATATAGAACTAGACTTCTCAAAGAATCAAGGTTCTTTCATAGTCCATGCATATAGAGAATGATATCGATGTGACCAACCAATCATAATCGAAATTGCAGTTCTCCTTTTATTTCAGAGTCACACTCAGAAATCTTCACAACTAGCATGAAACAACTAGCAATGAATAATGGTATCTCCAAAGGATCTTATCCCAGTGATCACTATTCAAGAGAAACCATGATCTTTACTAATCACACACGATTCAAATAAACGATGTCAGATCTGCACAACTCAGCAGATTGAATTTTACCCCAGATTTCAAAAGTATAAACAAAAAATACTTATCTCGATGAAATCAGAATCTCCTTAAGTGCTGCACTTAAACACTTTTCAGGTCACTTATCTTTTCTTGAGATATGAATTAATTTTCTTCCTGAATGCTGACTCAGCTTAGTACAGCCTACAAAAACATCAGTTCCTTCTCCACAAATTCCATTTAAATCTTGAGATCACATTATGAATCAACGCACCCATACTCATGCGATGAAAAGTTTAAGTAATCAAAAGAGTGAAAATAAGTCATCATGACTTCCTTCCATAAACGAGGCCTTTAACTTCCTATGCTTGTAAATAGAGATTGCAGCTCCAAAAAAACGACAGAAAAAATGGCTTCACACATCGTAGATGGCAACAAAATAGGTTATATATAACACCCTCGATAGCTCAGAGAATTTCTGCACACCCAAAACTCAAAACAAGCAATGGAATAGTATCTTGAAAGTCACAACTTCACATCAAGCGAAACCAGCCCAGAAGTTACTCACACTTTCATACTGCCAATGCCTAAAGAGGTGACAATGAATATATAACATTCTCATATCAGTTTTAACAAAACATGACTCCCATGCATCAAGACCCCTTAGAACAACAACAGGACATTCACCCGCACTGTAGAAGATATTTCAGCGTAAAAAAATAGCATTGACTCCATCCCTTTCTTTCCATGGCACTTGCACACACATACTCGACAACTTTTCCCATGCCTTCTAAACATGTCTAAGATTTACAAACTCAAAAGCCTTCAAAACTGTCTATATACTACTCCACAAAATGCTTCTCCTAAATAGAGCCATCAGTGTCGTTCATACGCTCAATAAGGTCTTAAAAAAACGTTGAGCTTGCGCATACGCAAGAACACATAGCCTCACCAAATCGCACCTCCTGGCATACTAAAAAAAACGAAGATGTATAGATCAAAATTGATATCTAAAACTGAAGAAGTATTGAAGATAAATATATCAACCAGCACACCCGCGCCAAAAAATAACATCTTCAAACAACAAGAATGATATAAAGAAGAGCTCTTAAAAGAGCATGACCCAAAATAGTTGCCACCCCCAAGATAGCGCCTTCTAAAAACACTCGATGGCCACTATTCACATTTGCCGATAACTCCATCCCTAAAAACGTTTG
>VDFB02301871.1:0-49610 GCA_007258455.2 Sequoia sempervirens | reverse complement strand
TATACCTTGTCGATGTGACGTAAGTGATTCTCTCCTTGATATGCCCATATCTTGTTGAAATTTCACTCTTTTACATCGTCGATGAGACATATAAATAAGTCTCTTCGACATAGGGGTGTCTAAACTGACACTAAACTTGAAGCTAAACTTGAAGCTAAAGCCGGAGCTAAAAGTGGCGCTAAACTCGAAGCTAAACTTGGAGCCAAAGGCCGCACTCACGGTGGTGCCACACTCAGAGCTAATATCGGTGCTAATTTAGAAAAAAATAAGCACCTTAATAGTCTTCGACTTGTCTCCTTCAGTGCAAATAACACAAAATAGCACCATACAAATCTCTAAATACTTAAGCGTTTTAAAAAATTGGCAAAAATACATTAAAATGGTGGGTGGAAGCAAAAAAAAAAGCTTAAAAATGGGAGCAAATCATAGGGGTTGTTGTGTACATGAGAGGAACTTGAGCTAGTCAGATCGGGAAATGCATTAGCAAAGGGGTGTTGATCTTCTTCTTCTTCTTCTCTTGGTAGGTTATCATATTCAACTAGCTGGAATGGATTGGGATTGTTAGGAAGAAATCTTCCATAAGCATCCCTTCTCCTTCCTCTGTAAATAAGTATATCTATCAACTCACACAAAGAATTGGTAAAAGAATGAAGTCATTACTTCCTAAATGAGGGGATATACTAAGAACAACAACTCAAAAGAAACACTACAACAAGAAAAACTACCAATGACTCCAAAGAACTTGCTAGTTTGACACCATCCCCGACAACGACGCCAAAAATGTTGGCCTCCTACAATGATTTAATAACTAAGACCTTACAACCATGATTTAGAGATTGGACATCTAACCTGAATAGCTATTTCAATCATCATGAAGGTGCATTTAACTTGTCAACCTAGGGACGTGAACTTGAAATGGGTCAACACAGTATGTCGACTAGGAACCCAAAGTAGCCATTTTAATTCTACAACTAAGAACACACAATGTTGAAAGCAAATTGCTTAGAAGGGAATACCATAAATTCCAACCATAAATCAACAACTACATCAAAATAAAATGCATAAAAAAATGAAAATCTGAGCAACAAACAGGGCACTACTTTGTCTGCTTTGGCTACATGAACAATCACATAATGGAATTCTAGTGGTTGCAGGAATAGTCGGTGCCAGATTTCTAACTAATTACTAAACAACAAGTAATACTAAACTAATACTTAACTAAAGAATGGATTACTCACCAAGTGGCCCCCCTTGGATAAGTATCCTCTAAAACTAATGAGGACTCAGATGCCCGAACTCAGAACTTTATTTTATTCACTGTAAATCATGAGTACAAAAGAGTAATGTATCTGTATTACTGAAAACTTGAAAGTGCAAGTACAATATCAAATCATGCAACCCATTAAGAAGGAGCATCAAATGTTTATTTATACTATCAACTAAACAAGGTAGTCAACTCCACAATTGGGAGGACGCCATTTAGGGAAAATGGAGAAAGTGGAGTGGTGGCGGTTATGTGTGCATGGAATTTGGTTAGACATGTAGGTCCAAACACAGATTTAGCACAACAATAACACCCGCATTTGCTCAACCAACATTAAAGTCCACTACAAGGCGGTTACATTCAGATTGCATGAGGAATCTTCTACCATCGACCTCCTTTGACCTTTGAGCAATTCCTTTGCTGGACGTTACGGTGCATGTTCAGCTGGTGGTGTCTTCCTCAACTTAGCATCCTCAAATTAAATCTGCATGGCAATATTAGTACACACAATAACTGCATATCTATAACCACCTTAAGGAACATTCATTAACCACATGCAAAACCAATATAGATAATCCACATAATATGCCAATGTCATTAAAACTTTTAGAAAATAGGATTAAGCCCAATGTCTATGGTTTGGGGGAAACATTATGAAAATATCAACATTTAACATTAAAGTCCATGACAACTGCCAACAAATAAACTATAGATTCTACCCAAAATTGGACCAAAAACTAGGCTCATCAATTCGTAGGCCTAGTGGAAGCAGGTAAGAGAATATTTTGCAAGGCTTCCTGCAACATCTCTTGGTAAACCAGAGTGGTCTAAAGCAAGTCCCAAAGTGATATCTTAATCAAAGTAACACGGAGTTTCCTGACAAGATCATAATCACTTGGTGCTTTGATCACAGGTTTAGGTATTGAAGGAAGGCTTGGTTGGGAAGGTGGTAAAGAAGTAGGAACTTGAGTGGCTTGTGATGTAGGAACAAAAGGTTGTTGATCCAAGTTCTGTTTATTTCTTCTTGTATTGTATGTGTTCCCAACAACAACATTGTAGGAAGTAGAGTTCGTTGAATCACTATGACATGAAATCCCATAGACAGAATAGTTCTCCCTAGGGGATGGTTCAACCGAGATCACGTAAATGATGGGTTTCTTAGGGCTCAAAGGAGCCACAGAGACCACAACCACATTTACTGACTCCTCAGTTTGCAAGGGGAGAGTTTGTTTGGAGGATTTACAGATAGGGGATAACGCTTCTAAGAAATCATCTAGAGCATCTTCCAACATATCAAAATCTTTTTCAAAAATGGATTATCATAAGCATGTGACATCATGAAAATAGATCCGACGCATTCATGTCGGGTTCACCAAAATGTGATATAAGAGGGATTCGTTGCACATGGGTCTCTTTGTTCTCAAGAGATCACTAGGGAAAGAAATTCCCTTATACACCTCAACATAAGCAAGTCAATGGAAATGTAGAGAAGTATGCTCCAATTTGTGTTTCAGAGAAATTTATTTAAGGTCCTGAGAGAGTGAAACCCTGAGATTTCTTCCTCAGATGAGCGAACTCTCAGACAAAAGACAAAAGCACAGTTTCAAGACACTAGCACGATGCGCTTCATCTAAAAGACACGTTGGCGTCCTAAGCAACAGAGGGCCTAGGAGCTCAAGCAGAAAGAACCAGGTTCCACTTCTAAGCTTAGGTTAGGAATGCACTGAGTGAAATAAATGAACAAGAAGCCGAAAGCTTGTAATAAACGCAAGGGGACCTGGAGAGAGCTTACCTTTCACTAAATGTTCAACTCTTCACTCCAAGATCCACTTTGCACCTACACACAGAAGAACAAGGAGAAAAGGTTGGGGCTATATAGGGGCCTGCCTCAGTCAGACCCCTATTTTGGTGTTCCCACCTCCACAGACAACCAAGTTGGAAAGGAGTGTAAATGAAGTAAATAAAGCGTGTGGTGAAAGCAAAACTCGCTCAAGAGTAGAACCCGCACCACAAGATAGTAAATGAACAAGTAAGGAAGGAAAGTGAAAGAGAGTGTTACCCACAGGCCTAGACCCTCTCTGGAGCATAGGTACACACCGTTGAGTGCTTGCTTGAGAGTTGTTATTGTTGGAGGGACTTTAGTTTGGCATGGATTCACTTCTGAGAGTGCTGCTATTAAGGATGAAGAGAACTCAAGACTGGAGCAAGTAATAAGAGAGCTTGAATGAATGACTTCCAACCCCAAATGAGATCAAGAAAGGGGTTTTCAATGCATGCAAGGGTGGAAAAGAGCTGTTACATCCGAAATCCAATTGCTAGGACACGTGTCAAAAGAGTCAAGATTCCAGATTCCCTGTTTCAAACTCAAAAAATTGCTAGGACTCTAGTGCACCATGCAGACATTCGTGCGCCATGCAGGTGTCCAAAGCCTAGATTTTCAGGAAACGTGTCATCAGGCTTCTATTGATCTGCCACAAGTATGCATGGGGTCAGAATCATGAAATTCTGACTCATGGGATTTTTGTCATTAATGCTCTAAGGTGTCATAAATGTTAGGCAAATTGTTCTTCACTTCTAAAAACCCTAATTAGTTATGGAAAGTACTGGAGCTCTATAAATCTTCTCGCCAAATGCTTTAGATGCAAAATGAGTCAATTTGTGAGTCAGATTGTAGAATTTATAGAAAAAAATCATGATGAAAATCTAATAGAAAGCCATTGTGTCTGCCATTACTCTTAGTTCGTGTGAGCTAGAGCCTCCAACTATCCATTTTCTAGGTTTGAATGTGAGCCGTTGATCTCCGAATGAAAGAACAAGATATGAAGATTGACAATGTTTTGAACGATTTGAAAATATTTGGCATATGTTGACAGATTCTTGACCAATAAATTTGATCCATGTGGGGTCACTTTACATGTCATCAGAGGTGATACCATCAAAAAAGACAAATTAGGGGTATTTGACATCATCGGAGAAGCCACATGGTAAATTTCTATGGTTTCGTGGCTTAAAAATAAAGCCTCTATGAAGAGCATGTTGACTCGTAGAATCCCCCTAATATTGTGCCACATGTCCACCATCCACTACATTTGATAGAACACCTTCGAAAACACAAAGAACATGCCACATGCCCATTTTTTCAATTTCGTGAGCTCAATTTAGGTCTTCACAAAACATTTAGTGGACTCACAAAATCCCTTAGAATTTTTCCATCTGTCACTTTCAGGTCTTTGTAAAAGATTTGCATAATCAATACAATGCCTTGATGCCATGTGCCACTCATTCCACAATTCCAGAAATTATTTTTATCTTTAGTAACATAGTCCTCATGGAATGGCATAATCCATAAAATGATGATAGTTGTCATGTTTCCATGGTTCCGTGGAGCATAATTTCCTTGATAAAATATTCCTTGTGGACTAGCAGAATAGGGCATAAAAAATGGTGGGGACCACATACAAGGCACAAACAACTTAAGTGATTCTTTTTAGCATGTTCTCTTAAAACAACCTTAAGTTACTAGGGAACAAAAGAGGTTGAAAAATTAATAAAAGGGGAGCACAAACATAAGAACCTAAGGTATTTAAGGATTTATTAACTCAATGGGTCTAATTAGTGAGCTAACAAAAAGGGCTGGTAACAACACATAATGAAAGGCTTTAAGTTGTAACTTAAGGGATCTAGCAACACGGTGTTGGTAGTCAACACAAAATTAGAAGAAAATTATAATGGCATTGCCCAAACTTAGGGTTTTTTGTAGAAAACCCTAAGAACTTTTAGTGAAACCCTTATAAAACAATACACTGATTCACCATAAAAATATAGAGGGAACTAAAGAATCAAAATTCTCAAAATTTCTATTAATGGTTAAGGAGGCCCTTGTTGTGAACATGGTAGAATGAAGGAGAAATGCAAAAAAGGACAATAAGTCAAAATCAAAATCTTTGAGGAGATCTAAGTCTCTTAGAAATTCCAAGGATTTTTTTGGAAATATGGTAAATCTGGTCATTTTCACAAGGAGTGCAAGGAGAAAAGAAGAAAAACAAGAACTTTTATTTTGACTCAGATAAATCCTCTCAAGATGATGCAGATTCTTTTTTTGCAACCTTGGCAATGCATGCACCTAAAGATGTGTTTTTGATAGACTTAGGTGCATCTTTTCACATGACCTCACATAGGGGTTAGTTCTCAAAGTATGGATATTTTGATGGTGGGAAGGTGTGTCTAGGTGATGACTCTCATCTAATTATTGTTGGTCATGGAAGAGTCAAGATTTGATTCCTTGATAGTAGAGTGAAGAGGATCGATGATTTGCTACATACCCCTAGTTTAGCACATAACTTAATTTTAGTGAGTAAATTGAATGATTTAAGTGTGTAGGTTGTTTTCTCAAGTGGAGGATGTAATATGACTAGAGGAGCTGTGTCACCGGTGAAGGGTGTTCAGATTGACATTCTGTTCAAACTGGATGCATGCACTATTTGGTGCAATAGTTTTTTTGACAATTTTTAAATAGAACACCTTCAAATTCCTCATCCTCACCATTGGAACCAACAATTTGATGAAATATTATGCATAAAATTTTGATGTTCATACATCTTGGGTACCTAAGGGCAATCATTCCTTGGAGATGAAGCTTCCAATAGAGAAGAAAATGTTATGGCACCAGAGAATTGGCTATATTGGTGAGAAGGGTCTCAGAGCCCTAAAAATTAAATGCCTCATTGAGGTGATTGATGTTTGTAATATTGAGTATGCTTTTTGTGAACATTGCATCTATTGAAAATAAAACCATGTTTAGTTTTATTATAGTTCTCACAAATCTTTTAGGGTTTTGGACTATATTCATTTTGATATTTTTGGTCATGTTAATGTTCCTTCATTATTAAAATTTGTATATTTTGTTTCATTTATTGATGACTATAGTAGGACATTTTTTATTTCCTTGGGAGTAAATCTGAATTCTTCTGTTAGTTTAAAGAGTTCAAAGCCTTTATTAAAAACTAGATTGGAAAAAAAGATTTTTTCTTAGGATTGTTAATGGTGGTGAGTTTATTATTAGAATTCAAAAAGTTCTATAAGGACCATGGGATTGAAAGGAATAAGATGAATCCATACAACCCTCAAAAGAATGGATTCATAAAGAAGATAAACATGATATTGATGGAGAGGGCTAGGAGTATGCATTCTTTACATATGCAAAGACGATGCCTTGATAAAATCGATGAAATTTTGCTATATTGTCTTATGTGATTGATAAGTGAATTTCATTGTGTTTCTTGTTATGTCTGGCATTCATGATATCATTGGTTCTGTCTTTTCACAAATTCCATTACTCCAATCAAATTTTCTTTGCTATTCTTCCTCACATGTTGGGTTGGGTATTCTTCTTTCATGAAGAATTTTGGGGAAGTGTATCACTTCATGGTAGGGTGGAAACACACTCCAATAATGTTCTCACCATTGTTGAAGTCGAAGGAGTCTACCATCAAAAGAATCCTATCAGGAAGTTCCCTTGTTAAGGTTCATTATGTAATATTGATCTTGACCAAATGGTCTTTGTAAGGAATATGTTCTTATGTGAATTGCCATGATATTGGCATTTGTACTCTAAACCTTATCAAATAATAAAATTTCTTGTCTCTTACTTGTATAGTAGACTCATGATATGTCATGTGCTTTCTTACATGGAATAAGTGTAACTTAATAATTTTAATTTATGGAGGTCGTTACATTTGGTATCAAAGCTTAAGGTTCAATACTAGGGCCTTGAGTTCACCTTGCTTAGTTGCAACACTCGATCACATGAACCTCCTAAAAGTGCTTAGTGCATGATGCATAAGCAAGTCAATAAGTGTATTCATGTAATATTGTCTCTTAGATTTTGTTACTCCTAACAGGAAAGGGATGATGTCCCTTAGAGTTCTTGGAAGAAAAATTAATCGCTATAAGGGAAGTGACTTTGGCACATAAACATATGTTACTAGGAAAATCAATTTTGATCAATGTTTGAGTTGGAAACATCCTAAACTTTTGTGTGCATGACCTAGAAGCCCTTGTGTATCTTAGATGACATTGCTTGGGAAACCATGATAAATGATTGCATACCATATCCATACGTTGGACCTGCGTCTTTGATGCTTGACCTTATTCCTTTACATGTTTGTTTGGTAGTTGTTGCCTCATATTTGTTGAACTCTCTGGATAAGCTCTGCTAGTTGCAAAGTTTTGGTCCTTCTGGAGGCTAGGACCCACTAACTATATTATCTATGTACTCATGGAAGACCCTATAAGAGAAGGTATCATGAATGATGTCTTGAATTTACTAAGTATAATTTGAAATCATTAAGATTCATGAAGGTATATTCATTCAACATGATAATAAGGTTGGAACAAAGATGCAATTGATGATGAAATAGTTAATAGGATGGTATGCGAAGACTAGTAGAATGGTCAATGAACGAAAAGCTTATCTTCTTAAAAGTTTATGAGATTTATGAATATAAGTAGTAACACATTATGAGATAGGGATGTACATTAAGAAGAAAGAAATTGGAACGCCCCTTGCATGATTGCATGAAATCCTTTTAGGATGATTCTTAATATAATAGCTGAACTCATCAAAAGAAATCTAAATAGATTCTCGCATTGTGAAATTTCTTTTTAACTAGTAGGAATATTAAAAACCACATGCAATTTATATGTTGAGAACTAGAGCAAATTAAAGCCAAGAGTTTAGTCTTCAAGGCTATGTTTAAATAGAACTATTGCATGAAAGCAAAACTTTACATTGGAAATTTGCACAATGCCTTTTTAAATTCATTTGCTTTGCAACAAAAAATGAGCATATGTATGCATGATATCATAAGAAGGAAATGAATGCATGTAGGCATTCTAAGGTTATCAATAGCATGAGAAGAAAAGAATCAGGTGAAAGAGTGTATGCATGTCATACTAAATGTGCATTGAAATTCTATGAGTTGTTCCAACTTTTGCATGGTGCATGCTGATATATTGAAGGTAAACCTAAATGATAAGAGCCATGTGTTGCATGATGATAGGAATGTATTTAAAAGGAATCATGTGCATAAGATGATTAGAATATTAACATTGTTGTATTTGATTGATGCGTATGGTACCTCGCTCTCGTAAGAATACATTATTGCATGTATAAGTGAAAGTGTTAAACTTATGAGAAGTTGACCTAGTAGATCATTGGGAACAAAGACCTATGTCTCTAGAATGCATTATCCATAATATTATGTAAAACCTATATGGTTAATGCCTTGTAGCATCTTGAGGAAATTATATGGGTCCAATGTGTTTGCTATATTTTGCATTTGTGGCCATAGTTGGTTGGCCTATCTTCCTTAATGAGATATTGTGTGGTAGAAAAGATCCTACCTCATGTGTGACCTTCTAATTCAAATTATGATGATTAAATGACCCTACCTTGCAAAGCGAGGTTAACTAAGTTATAACATAAATTGAAGATCATCGAGTCTAATGACTTCGAGATATGTTGACCTTCATAAGCATCTGGATGTCATTATATCAGGATTGTGATAGTGACTTGTGATGTAGTTTGTGTGGTCCCTTAAATGGGTAGCTCTTGCATGAATGAATGAAAATGCCATCTCTAGCATAAGATAATATGTTCTTATTTGGAAATCTTAGCACACCATTGCATGTATTGTCTTTTGAACATGTAATCAAAGTAATCATATGCAATAAGTCTTTGGGATTCCAAGTGAATGAATGTATGGAGTAAAATGTGAGAATTCCTCTTTCATTGCATCAAAACAAAAATATTTGAGTATAGAAAATGCATGGAGCATGTATTGATATTTGAATTATTGCACGGATGTGCAGTTGGAAATGATTTGATTTGTCAATGTGATCGGGTATGTTCTCTAGTGCACCTTGGATGGAAGGTGTCGTGTAACTGCTTACTCCCTTTGAGTGACTAATGTAGTCACTCAATTATATGAAGTGTTTCAAATTGATGATTTATTTTGATTCCTTGATGAAAATATTTCTTGTGTTGTAAGGACCAGTATTTATATTTTAGTTTTTCTTATGATTGGACTAGTCACCAACTCTTTTAATGATCGATTCCACAACCCTTGGTTGTACTTGAATTATTGTTGAAATTATCAATATTTTTTGACTTAGTGTTGAATATGAAGATTCCTCTCTTTGAGTTTTATTTTTGAATCTTCTGGTGACTATTCCAAATGTTTGACATTGTCGGTCCTATATCGTGTTAAGTGTTGTAACTTATCAAGTTCACCATGAACAACGATAGAATGTTCAAGGGAGTAAATTGTAGAGAATGTACTGATCTTGAATTAGTATTATGATTAAATTTTATCTTACAACTTGTGATGAGTGACATGTATGTTGCTATGTATGACGAATGATATCATATGCATTACAAGAAAAACCATGAGAAGACTTGGATTGCTCTATGCAATCGATATTAAAGTATTATTTTCATTCATGTAAAGACGTGCTGTATTAAGGAAAGATTATCTTCTTTGTAAGTATATATGTTGCTATACTTAAGTATGAGTGGCCGTGGATTTACTTTCCGGGATGGTTGTCAAATGTTGAGCAGCAGAGAAGGACTTCCTCTTTTTAGGAAGATTCCAATATTTCAAGTGCTTTGGCCAAAGCCCAGATCATTGAAAAAAATGATTTGCCTAGCACACTTTATTTGATTCTCTGCCACATCTTGTAAATAGAAATTGCTATGATATATATATTTAAGCATGTATATGTTACAAACACGCACCAGATTCTCCCTTGCCCCAAAAATATTCAAGGTAGCTAGGCATTTCATGTAGGGTCAGTAGATCTTAAGGTAGGAAGAGCTCTGTGGAAGTGTAAACCTAATGATTAGGTGGAAAAGCACCCAAATCATGCTTTTGAATTTGACTAGCAGTGTGTGGATTGATGGTAGTCAAAGACTTCACTGATTATGTATTAAATATTATTTCTTGTTTACTACTTGTATGATGCACTATCACTAGAATGAGTGTTGTGCTTTGTAAATATGCTAATATGTGAATATTGCACTTGCACATGTGAAGATACAACATGTATGTAGTTATTTCTCATCTTGTGTTTATCTCTTCTGGATCGATTATTATATACCTCTGACTCATGTACACTAATGATCTTGGATCACAATTGAGTCTCTATGTGAGCATGATTTTATAAAGATAACATACTTTCTGATAACTTGAGAATGTGCATAGATGATCTATAGATGCACATGCATATCGCTTATGGGAGGAGGTATGTGAATTAATTTTATATAGATTTCTACATACAAATGATCAAGTTGTGATCTAGTTTGAAACTATTCATGTTTTAGAGTAGAAATATTTTGCTTTGCAATATTTGATCCTTCCATGAGATACTACATTTGAATGAGCTAGAAATAGCACAAGTGTGTATAATATAAGACAAGAACATTGAAGAAGAAACTTGGTCAACTTATCGAACTACAAGGGTATGGTAAGCACAGGTATACATGTGCATGAATACGATATTTACGAGATTGCTTCTATTATTGAGATGATTAAATCTTAATTGGATAAGAAGGAAAGTTTCAAAGAAATCTTGAATTTGATTTTGGGTACTAATATGGACTAAAGTATAGTGTCGTTTCTATGAGTGCCAAAAAAATATCATCATCATCGCGAGGGAGAGAAAATTGTTGGAGAGAGGTGACCTAGCTTTGTGAAATCAAAATATAGTAATGGAATACACACACCCACTTAAAAATGGTTGCATGATTGATCTGTCAGATGAGAATGCTTGCCTTATCTTGAATGTGCATGTTTGCATGAAAACTTGAGTGCATTTAGTTGATGAAAATGCTTACTATGTTCTGTATGAGCTTTGATGACCATGTTGGGAGTATAATGATAAAACTGGATAAGACATCAAGATGATGTCTCTTCCTAGAAGGGAAGGATGTCATGTCTCATTTCTCGCTTAAACTAAATTGAAAAGTAAATGAAATTGGATTAAAATAGATAAAAGATTATGCTCTTAAATGATTCATAATTTTATAAAAAAATAATATGCATGAAGTATCATTATTTGATTATTTAACTATTGAAGACTACATAAAAGCTTTACTCAAGAAAAAGGGAAGGAAAACTAAATTTAATGTTTTAAATATTGTACTGTTAGCTATCTTTTGTTCCTTATTTTATTTAAGGTGATAAAATTTATTTCCACACCTTGGATGGTTTCATAGAAATAATTAGAGCTATTAAATGGATCATGAGATTAATTTATTCTCCACTTGTGTGTAGTCATAACAATTGATGCATGATTAAGATATGCATTTAATTTGAATAAGAGCCTTGCATGTCAAAAGAGAGTGAGATATCGAACCTTGCATGGAAAATTTTAAAGAATACATTAATGAATAGGAAGGTGGTGGGAATCATGAGGTAATGTATTGAATCATTGCTGGGTGGGAAGAGACGTTACCTAAAATAAGTTGTAGAGTTAAATGTGAGATGCAAAAAAGAAGAAGGAAAATATGAGAATTGTTCTTGAATTCACCTCGTCTTTAAATATGAGTTCTTAGTGGAGTGGTGTAGATGGCATCCTGCAAATTCACCGCCAGTAATTGATCGAAGGAAAATTCACCGCCAACAATTCACCAAATTTTTGAAATATATATTAAAAAATATTGGTGAATTTTCCTTTGGTGAATTGCTGGCAATGAATTTTCCTAGAGCCGGTGTAGATAGAATCTCCATAGCAGAAGACTGAGGCTCGAAAATAGACTGACATATATTCCCTATCCTGAGAAGAGTCTTGATCCATTTTGCATGCAACCTTTGGCCGATTGCCTGTTTGATCTTCCTGGCTGACCACTCTGTTACACACACACTCTCTCTACTATCGTCCACTCATTACATTTGTTCTTGTACACCTTGATTTTTGAATTTATATTATTTATTGAATTATTTAGCCTCTGGTATATCTAATGATGCTCTGAGATTCATCTAGAAGATTAATTCATGGGAAAGTGTGGGTTTCCTTAGTGAAGCATCCATCTGTTTTAAATGTCCATTCTTCTGATTAAGTTTGTTTATCCTTATCAAGGCTATGCTGATTCATCGAATGTGAAGTATATTTTTTTGGTTTCCTGTAACCAAATGAAACTGATAACATCTCTTTTTAGTACATGTTATTTTATTGCTAAGCATGGGCTTTATCCAATGGTAAGTGGGAGAGCTTATATACACGATGATTGATCTTAAAATCCTGGTAACCAAACTATCCTCAATTCTATATTATGGTTTCGCAAATCAGATTTTGTAATAAAAATTTATTAGTTCCTGCCGATAGGCAGGTTACTCACATAAAGGGGGTAAAAATTTATTAAATCAAGGAAACGTTACAAAGCAAGGGCATTAAATGGCCCTATCAAGTTCAACCAAGTGATCCAATTGATGAGACAAATCCGGGGGTAGTTGGCCCCGATCCACCACATTCCAATCATGCATATGATTAGAAGCCCATTTAGCCAAGCAATCAGCAACACCATTCCATTCACAAGGAGTATGATTGCATTCCTTTGATTTTTATTTATTTTTACTTGATTAACCAATCAGGTTGCATAATTTAAATATATTTTTTCTATTTTTATAGTTTGTATTTTAAAGCATATTTTTTATTTTTAGAAATTATCATTTATCTCTTTTTTCATTGGTTAGTGTAGCTGTATAATTCATTTTTCTTTTAAAAAAATCTAAGAAATCAAATGATCATACTATTTTTTTTTTCTTGAAACATTATAGTTAATAGAGAAGCTTCTGGAAGGAGAAGCTACTGGAAGGAGAAGTTGCTCGAGAAATTTTCACGACACCAACACAGAGACAACAATCACAATGGCCGTAGGCTGGGGACAGTGCAATCGCTGTAAAATGAGGCAGTAGACACTTTTCCTAGACTCAGCGTTGTCTTGGGGGCACTGTTTTGCCTCTCACCTTCTTCTTTTGCCTGAGGTGCCCATCTAGACTATCATTTCTTGCCACTGCTAACCACTGCCAACTAAGGTCAGTTTCAGCTAGACCAGAACCCTCGCCTCTATTATTTGTGGTCTTAGACAAATGAGTTCAAATCTTTTGTTAATTTTTTTGTGTAGGTTGGAAATTTTCTGCACTATATTAGCCGATTCGTTGGTGGGTTTGCAGTAGGATTCTCCATAGTCTGGCAGCTGAGTCTAGTAACTTTGGTAATAGTTCCCTTGATTGCACTTGCTAGAGGCCTGTATGCTTTTTTTGTAACTGGTCTTACGTGTAGGGGTCGAAAGGCTTATATTAAGGCAGGGGGCATTGCAGAAGAGGTGTGCTTGGACTGATTTTTTTATGTTTTAATTTTTTCCTAGTTTATTCTCTATACTTTTGAAAGAAAATGAGGTTGTCACAAAGTTTCTCCAGACAGTATGCTAGGGTTATCTGTCATGTTTTGAATGTAGACCTGAAACAATTGTGCTGAAAGACACAGGCAATTGGAAATTTTAGGACAGTATATGCATTTTTTGGGGAGGAGAAAGCAGTTAAATCATACAAAAATTCTCTGAGGCAGACGTATGAGATTGGGAAGAAGAGTGGGTCAGCTAAAGGTCTGGGGTTGGGATCCATGCATGCTCTACTCTTATTGTGGGCATTGTTGCTCTGGTTCACTAGTCGAATTGTGCACAAAAGAGTCATAGACGGAGGGGAGGCCTTCACCACCATGCTTAATGTTGTCATCATTGTAAGCAAAACATTGCATAAATTTGGACCATTACAACGCTGCAAAAAATGGGAGCTTAAGTTTTTTTCTTTTGGGTTTCAAACCCAATCTGTACAAAAAGAATTAACAAACAAATTCATTCTTGGTTTAACCCTAGCGTGTACGAGAAAATTAGGGTTGTGAGCATGGAGTCGCCTGGGAATGGTGAATTTGTGATCGGATGGCGGTTGTCCATTAAAGTAATGCTGAGCGAAGATATCGAAGGTCAAGTCGTCACTGACGACAGAGGTTCCAATATTGTTGTTCTTCATGTCCTTTTCAAATTTCTTTTGGAGCATTCTAAATTTTCTTTCATATGAATTTAGACTTTTAGGGTTTTCTTTTGTAATATTTAACATAGCTGTTAATTTATTTTGCAAAATAAGTATTAGTTTACGTTGGAAGTGTTGATTAGTTATTTTTTGTGTAAATATCGTTTCACAAAATCAGGGTTTGTTAATCCAGGGATATGAGACTATTTGTTATGTTGAGAAATGAAGGGTCTCAGTATGAAATTTGCAGAGTTTAGAAGATTATGCTGTTTAGTTTATTGTGATTTCCTAAAGCCATTTCGTGTTTAGGTTTCTATTGGGAATGGCTAAGTTGCCAATTGTCTAAGTACTATTTGTAGCAAAATGCTAAAAGTTGCAATAAAATTTAAACAAATGTTTTGGCAGGTTAGGTGTCACACACTTAAGTTGTCATTATAATCTGTATGTATTCTATGACTATCAATGCTAACTTTTTGGTATTCTAAAACATCCTTTTTGAAACATAAACTTTAAGACCTAACTTCCTTACCCCATATATTTTCGTTTAACAATGAACATCCTCAGTTCAAAAACATAAACTTTAATACCGACTTCCTCCTCCCATATATCTGGACAAACGAACTTTGATTAGTCCTAACACCATTTTTCAATAAAAGACCTTAAAAGTCATAATATCTCATTTTCTTCCCGAGTGGATCTTTCTGTACTACACCAACCTGGATTGAACTGTTAGACCCAATGAAACTTACTGATCAATAGTCTTAAGCCATCCAAGGTCATCATGGGTGTGAGGGACTAAATGTACATTGAGCTTCCCTTCCACTAGCCTTGATGAAATATTGTAATCTATTGGCATTGCCAAACATTGGCAGAGGCATATATAGACCACTAAACAGAAAATGAGTGATCCCACCATTTTCATTTCGCTGGATACAACTTCAACTGCTGAAACACTTTCTATAACTTATAGGCTTTATAATGAAGCCATTATGAACGATTTACCCCACATTGGGCTCTCAACTGTTCATATATCTTTGTTTAACAATCAAAATCCTTGGCTATACTTCAAATGACCTCCTAAAATAACTGTACAAAAAACTCCTTGATTCATTGCAAGTTTTAAACATGTAAAATAGGAGAAAGCACATAGCAGATATAAAACTATCTAAGTAAAGATCAAAAACCAACTTCCGCCTTCATATGTTGATATGGGAGCCCAATGATTTGGAGAGTCCCTATGCATTAAGTAGACAAATTATTACTTAGTAATTAAAATTCTTACTCAATCATCTACTAATTCATGTTAACAATCGTTCACTAAGTTTGTTGATGAAATGGACTGTCTAAGCAGATGGAAAATAGGAGAACACTGCATCCAAGTTCTGCTAGTAGAAACTAGATCAGATCTGTACAAATAACAACAAATTGCAACAAGATATGGTGTAAAAGGATCAATAATATTTTAAAACAAGGTATCTTTACACATAGCCCTACTACTGAACTGAAGCATTCTATTCAATAGGAGATAATAGGGGATTTTTTTTCCAAATGCAACATGAAAAGAATTAAATGAAAAACTAAAAGAACTGAAGATAGGACTTTGCACTTGATATATCTATGTGAAGTTGAACATGATTATTGAATTGAAAGGATTGAGGAATTTGATGTCTTTCATGAATTTCTTTGAACTTTGCTTGAGTTTGTTGAAGAATGCTTAATTTTTTTGTGTGCAGCTTAGCTAAATTGAAAGAACTGAAGACAAGGTTTTGTACTTGATATGTCTATGTGAAGCTGAACATGATTATTGAATTGAAAGAATCAAGGAATTTTGACGTCTTTCACGAAGTGCTTTGAACTTTGCTTGAGTTTGCTGAAGAATGCTTAAATTTTTTGTGTGCAGATTAGCTAAAATTTGCATAAAAGGTAGAAGCTTTGCTTTGCTCCTTTTGTTAGTGTGACAATTTTTGAGTTGAAAGAGCAACTAAGACTTCAAAAGGAGTTAAAGGTTTGAAGCGATAACAATCTTCAAAAGGGTTATGCATATAGAAACTTGAGTACCCTACTTGGAGCTATGTTGAATGAAATGCAAATAGGAATCCGTTTTTTTTTTTCTTTTGATGAGAAATGTAGAGAGCATGGACTAAAATGCAATTGTAAAATATAAAAGCTTACATAGTGATACCAAAACTGACTTAAGAATTGTCAGTCACAATTTTGAATGATTGTGAGGACGAACACAAAATTGTGTGAAACTTGCTTGACACACATGTCTATAGAAATAGAAAGAAGTATAATTTTCTTTCAAGCAACTTTTTTCATCTTTGGTTCTAAACTATATGACTTTAGACATTTCTTCATATGAAATTTTCTTCTATCTGAACTTTAAATATTGGTTGAGTCAATAAATGCTCTATGTCGTATGACGTCCTATTTATGCATAGCTTTATTAGTTGTTCTATCCTTTATGCTTTCTCAATGTCGGAAATGATAGCAAATCAACCGCTAATGATAGTGCAATCGCTAGAAAATGAGGCAACAAACATGGTTCACTTGTCAGATGTCATGAAGGCTTGTATAAGGCCTGAGTCTAAGTAAGCCCTAAAACCCTTATACTTTTAGATTTCGTTTAGTATTGTATAATTTTAGATAAAGCGTACTACAATATCATATAAAGAGGAGCATAGTATTTCTATTATGATTTGTCTTCAATGGAATGCTTTAAAAATGTTGCTAAATCTGCCTGAATTAGGGGTTTCCATCAAACTAACTCAACAATGTAAATTAGGGGGTTTCTATTTCCCTCAATGAATAAACAACAAAAGGCACAACAAGGTAAAAAAAATACTCATACAAATACTTCTTTTATCTGATATTTTAATACACTTTATCTAAAATTATACAAAACTAATTCTATTACACTAATCATAATATTGAAATTACAGGCAACGAAGAATACAAACAAGGAGAAAATTGCATACTTATAAGTCGAACAACTGTTCCTTTGTCTTTCTTTCTTGCTCTTCATGCTCCACTTAAACAAACATTCAAAAAATCATTCTCTTTAATAGTACTGTTCAATGCAATAGTCGATATAATGCATACAACATAAAAAATTAGTAAGCCAAGTTGCATTGCATCATCAAAAGTTAATATGACTGAATTTGATTGATATAATGGAATTTTGTCCATTTTGAATGGTCTGTTTGTCATATCTCTCCTGGGATTTAACTCTTATGATACTTGATCAAGTTGATACTATTCTCTTCAATGTTTTATAGGATTAAGTACAAAGTAGTTAGGAAATGCTAAAATATTTTGAACAGTGAATTTCAAAGTTTTTTTGGATTTTGTTAACAAAGTATAAAATAGTAGGCAATTTGTTTGAGCATTTTTTTTGGTAACATATAATGTTTGACATGAACATTAACATGTGCATTATGCTTTGCATTTGGATAAATTTTAGTAATTCTACATTTAATCAATCTTATGAGAATATATATTTTTTTAAATTAGAAAAATATTGGAAACTATAGTTACTTTAATTATACTATATTGTTGCATATCCATTATTGTATCAATTGGAGATCAAAATGTACCACTTTCGGAGCTAGAAGCGATTGTAATGATCTTCTAGGGCTTTTTGAGGTCTATCTTTTCCCCAAATTTTTATGTTCTAGTCTGGTATGCAACACCAAATACTTCAAAATTTTAAATAATGGCCAAGCTAATGTGTGTGCAATAGAGCTGTATGTAGAATCTTCCCGACCTTGTAAACCTAACCTCTCGAGTTTTTAGTAAAGATTTGTTCTTTAGCAAAAGGCCAGTCCAATGATTTTGGGCTACATTTAGTTATAGGTTGCAAAAACATCAATACATTTGCTTATGATACATGAAACTTATCTCAAACTAAAATTATGTAATATGTATACATACATATACATACACATAGCATGCCTAGAAGTAGAAGAAGACCTTTTATCTACAATGATCATTTACATTCTACTCAAGGTATTTTACATTGCCCGATATATGTTCCCTATACACTTTTTCCTTCAATTGAATGTTGTAAATATTTTATAAATTTTGGGTTATACTAAAAAAGTTATGCAGAATTGCAGTACCAAGAATACAAATTAGAGAATATAAAGTTTCAAGAAACCTCCCTACAATAAAAACAAAGTCAAAAACCATTGCTCTCATGCATATACAAGTTATCAGGGCTTTCTTGCAAGTACTCTTATGTTATATAAGACATAACTTGACGTTGCCTACAGATCTATCAGACAATTGTGACCTTATCAATGTTTCATTGATCTAATTTAAAAAAAACTAAAAGCAATAGAAATTCTAAGTTTATTCACTATTTTTTCCTTTGCTCTCTCCTCTGAATCTAAATGCTTTACACTCTTCGGCAAGAACTCGACGCTTGAGTCACTTGTTGATATCGTATAAATCGTATCTTCATGAATTTACCCAATACCAATAATATATTGAATTTTTCGTACGATGTAAAGTCTATCAGTATAATATCATTGCAAGAATTTTGTGTTCTTTACAAGTCAATAATGTGTGGGAGAATGATCCTTTAGTTTTAATCCATATCAGATCATCAATCATAAATAATCGTAAAGATTATATTATAGTGTTAATTCAATGACTTACTCTATGAGTATGACTTTTTATATAGTGTATCCTTGTTGATTTGTACAATGACATAGAGGTTAATATTAGAAAGAGAGCACTAACAAAGGGTGACTTGTTATTCTTATTATGAGTTAAATGTAATCCAGGGTGCATTCAAATCTTAATTTATATTTCAAGATTTTTTAAATAGATATCATCAACATTGATTCTTGAAAGTCAAAATTAGTTATTATCAAGTTTTTTGTGTAAAAGAAATGTTTGATTCAATAATAATTGATTGTCAATCGCACACCTAACCATTCATGAAAAATCATTTAATCATGAAGGGTGTAATACAATCACTCCCTGATAGAATATGGAGTGTTTATGTACAAAGTACCTGATGAATTTACTTGCGGTGATTGTCTAGAATGCCATGTCCTTATTGAGTATTATCTTATTGATGCCTGTCATAGTCTTTCTTGAAGCACGTTAGGAAGAAATCAATAGAAGGATTTTAAAGATGTGTGTGAAGGATAAGGGCAACTAATCTTATTTCCATATAGTGAATGAAATAGATATGTATGCATGGTTGTATTCTTAAATCAACAATACCAAAGTAGATCATATGAGTGCTAAATTTTTATAAGAATGTGTACACATATTTATATATAAATACATGTACCCATAAATACATACATGTAATACACCTTCTTTAATTAATATTGCATATTCTTATAATGTTGAAAGCTCTCTAGTACCATGAATAGTGAAGCTTGAAATTAGTTACATTGCATATGCTTGTGTGCAAAAAGATAAGATGTTAGTGTTGGTAATGCATTCTTTACATATGCAAAGACGGTGCCTTGATAGAATCAATGAAGTTTTACTATATTGTCTTATGTGACTAATATGTATCAAATTCCAATGTGTTTCTTGTTATGTCTAGCATTCATGATATCATTGGTTATGTCTTTTCACAAATTCCATTACTCCAATCTATTTTGCTTTGCTAGTCTTCCTCGTGCTGGGTCAGGTATTCTTTTTTCAGAAATAATTCCAGGGAAGTGTATCACTTTGTGGTAGGGTAGAAATGCACTCCAACAATGTTCTTGCCCTTGTTGAAGTCGAAGGAGTCTACTGTTAGAAGAATCTTGTCAGGAAGTTCCCTTGTTAAGATTCATTGTGTAATATTGATCTCGACCAAGTGGTCTTTGTAAGGAATATGTTCTTATGTGAATTGTCATGATATTGGCATTTGTACTCTAAACCTTATGAAATAATAAAATTTCTTGTCTCTTACTTATATATTGGACTCATGATATGTCACGTGTTTTCTTATGTGGAATAAGTGTAATTTGATAATTTTAATTTATGGAGGTCGTTACAGATTAGAAGAGATAAAACTAGTAGAAATATCTGATTAAACTAGAGCAAGTATGTGAACTCAGTGTTGGAAATATTCCACATGGAAACTTGTAGAATATTGGTTTTTCCTATTATGCAAGAGATGAAGTTATCTATGTAGGTTTGTCCAAAATCTCCTATTGAGATGGAGGACATGAGAAAAATATTGTATGTGTTTTTTGGAAATTTGATGTATGTCATGGTATGTATGAGACAAGACATTTACCAAGGAGTGGGATTCTTGAGTCAATTCATGCATAATATTGGACAAGTACATTGTGATGTGGTTAAGAAAATATTTACATATTTGTGGGGTACTTCCAAGCAATCCTTATATTTTCATGGTTATCCTATTGGAACTCAATATTTAGTTTATATTCATGGATATGTGGATTCAGATTGGGTGGGCGATATTGAAATAGAAGATCCACTAGTGGATATATATTCATAATTACTGGTGGTGATATTATTTGGATGAGTAAGAAACAAGCTATAATCACTTTTTCCATGATAGCATCAAAGCATATGGTAGCTAATCATGCTTGTAAGGAATCAATTTGGCCTAGAAGTTTGTGTTCTAATGTTAAGTTTGATGTAGGGATGATTAATATCTATTGTGGTAGTTAGAGTATCATTTTATTAGCAACACATCCTACTTTCCATGCTATAATGAAGCACATTGATGTTCAAATCCATTTTGTTCGTGAAATGCTAGAAGATGGGGAGGTGAAATCGGAGAAGGTTGACACTTTGATGAATGTTACAAATGCATTGACAAAGCCTATGATCATGAATAAATCATATGGTGTCCCAGTTCCATGGGCCTCACAACCCCTAACAATTGATTGTTATTTGACTCTTGAAAGGTATTTGACAAGTGGGAGAATGTTGGGACTAGGGTATCTCAACCTTTGTAATTCCTAGGAATTATTTTGGTGTTTAATTATTTATTTTATCCTAATGTGTTATTCCTACTATGTTGCATTACTTTGTGGGACCTATTAGGTGAGATGAAATCCTACATAGAGGTGATATGTATGAAATTGAAGTGCAATTTGAGGAATTAGGAATCCTACTTGGTGGATCCCATTGTGATCTAATTTTATGAAATTTTCATAAGTTGTAAGAAAAATTATGATATATTATGACAAGGTTGTCAAATAACAAAATTATGACAATGTAAGAGTCAAGTTATAACAAATTATGATAGGTTTTCCCCCATGCAAGGATGGTGCATATGCATGCAAGGAACATTACATGTTGAAAGGGGGTATGCATGTTGAGGAAGGAATTATAAATGGTAATTATGGATTTTATGGGGACCATTTATTACATTACTCTTAATGCAAGGTTTTTGTATGCATGCAAGTGTTGTGCATGTCAAGGGAAATCAATGATAGGAATGAA
This sequence comes from Sequoia sempervirens, assembly GCA_007258455.2. NCBI lineage: Eukaryota > Viridiplantae > Streptophyta > Pinopsida > Cupressales > Cupressaceae > Sequoia > Sequoia sempervirens. The sequence goes on along the minus strand of VDFB02301871.1, from coordinate 27,821 downwards.
TTCATTAGATTGATGCCAAGTGGAAACCTTAGGTGCCCTTCTTCTACCTCAGAGTTCTATATATTTAATACTTGATCATTTTGTTGAGTAGTGCAGATTTGAATATTTCGTAGATATTATTATGTTACCAGAGTCAAGTTCCAAAATTCCTATTGTATTTGAAGACTCTTGAATGATCTTAGCTATGTGATTGTATTGAAACCACTTTCAGATTAATGAGAGTAAAAAAAGTTGTTCTTTTGGAATGTATAGTTTCTCTCTCGAAAGGGTTTTCCCCACATAAACATTGCACTATGGTATATTATTAATTTTCATGTTTTATTTATATTATCTAAATGAACATTTGAATATATAATTTATAAGGGTTTAAAGAAAAAATTATAATATCTCTCGCACTTAGATTGGTCTAGGAAGCTACTTTCTCTTACTCAACTTTCTTTGAGATATGCTCATAGAATCAAGCTCCTACAAGTGATCAAACAAGTATCAAAGTCTCTCTTCTTATCCAAAAGAAAAATCACTAACACCATTATGTAATACTCTAAAAATTCTCCTCAAATCCTATTTGAAATTAAAAATAATAATTTTTATGTAAATTTTATGACCAAAACATTTTACCAGATCAACATCTAACTTCATGGCACCAAAATTTGACATAAACAAAAAAATTGTGAAACCAAATGTTACACCCCGTCTCTTAGTCACCGGGTTACTTTTACCCTATGAGTAGATATGACGATAAATGTCAATCAGGACTTTGATATGTTTAAGTGAACGAAACACTAAATATATATTATGATGTTATTGCTTTTGAAGGAATGATTATGTTTCATATACTAGTGGAAATGCGATAAATGAATATGTATTGCAATATGAATGCTTTGATGATTTAAATGATTTATGATGCTAATGGATTTTATGTGAATGGGTAATTACCTATGCGATGTACTAAGCTGAATGTAGGTACAGGTTCAAACATCTGGAAGAGAGGGGAAGTATCACTCAGGAGAAGAACTTGGTTTGGTAACCTTTGAATTCGACCTAATTGAGCATTCACACACTCACACCCTAGTTGGTCTCAGTTGAGTAAAGATAGTTTGTGAAATTAGGTAAGTAAACCCTTGGTCATAATCTTGGGGTAATTGGGTGGTCGTCTTTGATTACTATGGTTGTTTCTTTGGATTATATTATGTGATTGAATCTCTCTTTAGAGTATATGATTCTTCTTCATGTGTTCATACTTATGTGTTAATCAATGAAGTATATACCTAGAATGCATAAATATATATATACTCATGTAGTCAATAACCCATATGTATGGGAGTACCAAATGGATAAAAGCGACATAAACATATATATATATATATATATATATATATATATATATATATATATATATATATATATATATATATGTGTGTGTGTGTGTGTGTGTGTGTATGCACTTCTTATATATATGGTGATCGATTTGGAAATGAGAATATGTGTTTAAGGATATTGAAATGATGGTATATATATACGTAATATATATATATTAATATAGATGTGTATAATTAAATGTATATACATGTATATTAATATACGTAAATATGTATGTATATATATAGTTATTTTGATATATGTTTATATATAAATATTTGATTGATAAATAATACATTAAATAATCTTGTGAATGTATATATATATTATAAAAGATATAATATGTATATATTAATGTAGAGAAGGGGGATTCACTACTCATGAGTCTCTTTATTCTCAAGAGATTCCCAAGGGGCGAATTGCACTAAACTACCTCAAGAAACAACGTGAGAGTTCGAGAATCAGAAAGAGTAGGTGACAAAGGTTTCCTGGATGGACTTATAGGCTCTCAGCCAAAGGATGACAGCGTGAAACACAAATTATAGTGTGGCATGCTGGCGTCTTAGAGGCACACTAGCATCTCAGAGGTGTTCTAGCGTCTCGTATGGACCAAAAACCGAGAACGTCACAAAAAACAATAAAGTGACTGTTAGCAATCTAATTACTCAGAACTTCCAAAGTACAAGAAAATAACATAATACAATAGCATTGAAATAAAGTAAATTAAATGATAGAACCAAAGAGAAGAAGAGATAGACACTTCTCACAACAACCCAAGTAACAAAGCCTCCAACAAATGAATGTCTTCAATACCTACATGCGTAAGATCTAGATAAAATGTTGTGGCTGCATAGGGGTTTGCCTCAGTCAAACCCTTGTTTTGGTGTTCCCACCTTCACGAACAACTAGATAGATAGAGAGAAATAAAGTATGTGATGAGTGATAAAAGAAAACCCCTCTCGAGCAGGAGAACCCATATCACAAAATATAGGTGATAAAAGCAATCCCCACTCAAGGAGGAGAACTCGTATCACAAAATATAGATGAAATAGATAGGGGATGTGTGAAATCCCAGGATGCTCAATGGTGCAAGGAACAAGGTAGATATCACATGCAAGGCTTAGGAAGCCAAGGAGGGAAACAAAAAGAGCTGCAAGAGCCAAGAGTGCTTTAGAGGGTATTGTGAGAATGCAAGAGTGCTATTGTAGTGAGTTGTGAAAGCTTGAGGTTGCTGTAACAAACAAGGGAGCTGTGTAAGTAAGAGAAAGATGGGAGAATGTTAGAGAGAGAAGCCAAGAAACAAAAGAAGTCCAAATGAGTTGAAAAGATAGCTTTTAAAGAGGGAAAAGAAGCTTTCCAAGCGGTTACAAGGTGTCTGAAGCCGTTACCACCAAAAAAAAGGGGTTGACGCACAAAGGTAGTTGCTAAAAAGGGGTCTTGAGCATCCTGAGAGGGGAGAAAGGCTGATGCAGGGGCTAAAATGAGCCTACAAAAATGCTAAGGGAGTGGACACTAAAGTAGATGCAAGAATGTATGTGAAATTGCAAGGGGGTGCAATTTTGCATTATGTTTTTCCCCCACTTTAGTGGGCATATGAATCTACACTAATATGCACGCTAAAGGAAATCTACTAAACATAAATAACATAACGATGCTAAAAGGATACTATAGAGGAAGCAGATAACTCTTTGAAGCAAAGAAGCATGCCCCTAGGTTGAAGACTTGCAAAACAAACACATTAGATAAGAAAGACCTGCACAAGACAACAATGTTAGAACATAAAAACATGCACACAAAAACACACAAAAAACTAAAGGATTTGAGTCAACAAAGTGAAAGAGATCTCGATGTAGAAGGTTGTCTCAATACTATGGGTCGTCCCCAAATTAAAAATAACACATAGAAGAATTCTTAAACGGAGAGAAGAATGTAAGGATTGATTACTTCAAAAGAAGAATACATACAAAAGATAGGGAAGCAACCAATATCAAAGAGAGAAAGAGCATATACTTTGGATGAAGAAGATGTAGATCTTCAATCTGGTATACACAATTGAGAAAAGAAGAGAGAAGAGAATTTAAGAGCTCTAGAAAGGAATGAAAATTCCAAGAGAGATGGCTCCATAGGTCCTCAAACTCAAGGAAAGTTGAACAAATGTGTCACAGATCCGTAGACCTACGGAAGGTGAAAAAAATGCTTTGTAGGTACTCTCTCCTACAGAGTTGAACAAACTGCATCGGAGGCCCACAGACCAACAGTGAACAGATCTCGCAAGATGCAAGTGCTTCATAGGCCCTCAGACCTACAAAGAAGAAATCCCCCCAAGTAATCTCTCATGAAGGAAGCCCAATGTAGGGGACTCCACAGAGTTAGATTGGAAAGTGACTTCACAGGCACACCTACAAAGCAACATAGTAATAGGAAAACAAGTAGATGGTCACATAGACAATCCACAATTTGAAAGATTTCAAAGAGGTCCCTTAGGAACCCTTCAAAAGAAAAGGGGTCCACTCAAGGGACACACTATTTGAAAAGTGAGGTCTAGTCAGGCTGCCCCCAAGCTAGACGCCATATAATTTATTTGAGACAAAAAATTTCAAAGGGGGTCCTTTGGGAACCCTTCAAGATAGCAAGGGGCCCACTCAAAGGGATGCTCTAATCGAAAGGTAGAGAGAAAAGAGGGGGTCCTTAGAAGGACACACATCTCTAAAACAAGTTATCACTACCCCCAACATACAGGGGAGGAGAGCCATGCAAGATACTTAGAACATACATGATAGAAGTAGACCTCGATATCACTTGTCATTTGAAGACGAGGTAGGTGCATCAACAAATAAAGGAGTGATGGCACCTGAATCATGAAGTTGTTGTATTTTATCATTCAATTCCTTGCATTCACTAGTAGAACGACCAAGCACTCGATGGTATGCACAGAAAGAATATTTTTCTTTATCATGCTTATGAAATTTCTTACGTGTAGAAGGAAGAGTAATTAAGTGGGATTTAAGAAGCCTCAACAAAATACACTCTTGTTCAGATAAAGAACAAGGAAAACCTTTCTCTTGTGGAGAAAAGTTTGACTGCTCACAAGAAGAAGGCACAAAGAAAATGGATAATGGTAGATGAATCAATTCGAGAGAATGAGGTTGAGCAGGAATCATGTCATTCAACCATGGCTTCCATCTAGATTGTTCATTCGAGCAACCAAGCCCCAAATTATGCTTACGAGGTGTGCATTCTATAAGGACATGAATGCCTTATTTGTTATGCCCACAACCTTTACGTCCATAGCCATATTTAGAGACAAGTTTAAAGCTAGGACCATAACGTGTTTGCAAATCTTGAGGAGGGGGATCTTCATAGAGAGCATTATTCCAACAATGGGGATTATACTCCTCTATGAGATTGCCATCATCCTTCTTGATAGGACTTCCAACATTAACCTCTTTAATAGAAGTGTGATCATCTTCCTCGGAAGGAGGAGGATCGACATTAAGGACATTGCAACTATTGCTCACATTATCCCACGATACAGAAGAATAATCTTTGATAGCGGGTGTGGATGATGTTATCAGAAGGACTAAGTGGATCGGGTCGAATTTATATTCTCCACTGAAGGTCTTTGTAAAGTCTAGAGAACCCCAATCATCATGAAGACATGCATTCTCTTGAGAAGAGGAAGACTTAGGATTTCTTGGTTCAAAAGGATCTTCTTCAGGGACATCTATCTCAAGAGTATCCTTTGTAACAGGTACTATTGGAGTAAACATTGACACATTGGAAGACACTAAAGGAATAAGAGTAGGAACAACCGAAACTTGTCCAGTAGCTGCCATTTCACATAAGTGCATAGCCTTAGGGTCAACCTTGACTGTGACTACTCGATTATTGCTAATGAACTTAATAGATTTATGCAAGGTAGACGAGACTGCACCCATAGCATGAATCCATGGTCTACCAAGAAGAAGGTTATATGGTAATTTTTTTGTCATAACATATACAAGGTTGGGTACGGTAATGGGTCCCAACCTCAAAGACAAGACTATCATGCCTAGGGCTTGTCAATTGACATTATCGAACCCACAAATGACAACAAAAGAAGTATTAAGAGAAGATGAATTAGTATTGATCTTAGGAAATAGATCAATGTTACATACATTGAGTGTCGAACTAGCGTCAATGAGAGTACGTCTAATACAATAGTATTAATGTTGACTATGATCATTAGGGGGTCCGCTTGATTTTATACTTCTGGAGGAGGGAGTTCCTATGGATAGAATGCAATATTTGACGAATCCGCACGAATATGAGCTATCAACACGTTAACATCCGTTGGTCTAGTAGAAGAAGGCAAGAAGATCTTTTGTAAGGCTTCCTGAAGTATACTTTGATAAACCAAAGTAGATAGAAGCAAGTCCCATAGTGAGATCTTGGCAGGAGAAACATGGAGTTGCTCGACAAGATCGTAATCACTAGTTGCTTTAGTTGTAGGTTTAGGAGCTTGAAGAAGGCTTGGTTGTTTATTCATTCTATTCTCATAAGTATGGGCTACCGCTCTGTAAGAGGGAGTCATAGAAAGATCAAGAGAATCACTATCAAATGGGACACCGTCAATAGAACAAATCCTTTTAGGAAAAGGAATACCTAGAGTCAAATAAATGACCAGTCTCTTAGGCCTTTGAGGGGTAGTAGAGACATAGATTACATTTATAGAATCATCACAACTAGTGGAATAATTATTTGAAGAAATACGTTCAACATCTATCCCTGGAGGATTTGATGTGAGAGGAACTTCGTCATTCACTAATTTTCATCATCTCTAGAGGAGAGTGCATTGGAATGAAGAGAAGGTAGAGTAATGTTAAGAAAGGTATCAATGATTTCATCTTCTTGAAAAAAGATATCCTTCAAAGCAAGAGGAATCTCATGAGAAGGATTAAAGATACAAAGTGACATGGGAAAATCCAAGCCACTATCACATGCATGAAATGGAACATCATTAGAATTTTGAATATAATTAGATACTGAACTCATAAAAGAAGATATTAAATTCATTTTGAAAATATTAAGTTAAATATAATAAACAATGAATAAACAAGTCAGCTGATCTAGAGCAGTCTAGGGGTGACAAAACTGAGAAAAACTGAAAATCCAGACTTTGGGATTTTTTTGGTATTTTCTAGGTTCTAGTAATTTGCACTTTCAAAGGTCTTCATAGTAGAATTTGGGGTTGAAACTTGCGTCAATCCCTAAAATTCAATTACCAAAGGCTTTGTATTTTAGGGACTGAATTAGTCCTCTTGGAGACCTTTCTAATGATGTAAACAATTCTGAATTCCAAGCACCATGTCAAATGTTTTGACCCCACCAATTTGGGGTAAATAAACTCCTAGTTTTTTGAAAAATACTATGATTCATGTCAGGTTCACCAAAATGTAGAGAAGGGGGGTTCGCTACTCACGAGTCTCTTTATTCTCAAGAGATTCCCAAGGGGCGAACTGCCCTAAACTACCTCAAGGAACAACATGAGAGTTCTAGAATTGGAAAGAGCAGGTCACAAAGGTTTTCTGGACAGATTTATAGGCTCTCGACCAAAGGACGACAACATAGAATATAGATGATAGTGCAAATTGTTGGCGTCTTAGAGGTGCGCTAGCATCTCGTACAAACTAGAAGCTGAGAACATCACAAAAACAATAAAGTGACTACTAACAATCTAATTACCGAGAACTTCCAGAGTACAAGAAAATAACAGAATACCATAGCATTGAAATAAAGTAAAGTAAATGATAAAACTGAAGAGAAGAGATAGAAACTTCTCACAACAACCCAAGTAACGAAGCCTCCAACAAATGAATGTATTCAATACCTGCATGTGTAAGATCTGGAGAAAATGTTGGTGCTGTATAGGGGTTTGCCTTAGTCAAACCCTCGTTTTGGTGTTCCCACCTCCACAAATAGAAAAATAGATAGAGAGAAATAAAGTATGCGATGAGTGATAAAAGAAAACCCCACTCGAGGAGAACCCGCAAGGCACAACGTAGATATCACATGCACAAGGTAGATATCACATGCAAGGCTTAGGAAGCCAAGGAGGGAAATAAAGAGAGCTACAAGAGACAAGAGTGCTGCAGAGGGTACTATGAGAATGCAAGAGTGCTATTGTAGTGAACTATGAAAGCTTAAGGCTGTTGTAACAAACAAGGGAGCTGTGCAAGCAAGAGAAAGATGGGAAAATGTTAGAGAAAGAATCCAAGAAATAGAAGGCCAAATGAGTTGAAAAGATAGCTTTTAAACAGGGAAAAGAAGCTTCCCGAGTGGTTACAAGACGTCCCAAGCTGTTACCACCAAAAAAAAGGGTTGACAGGTGGAAAAAACACTCGAAAAATGGTCGTTTGAATATTGAAACGCCACAGGATGCTAGCGCGGCGCACAAACGTCCGCGCGGTACGCTAGTGTCCAGACACATCATGCTACAAAATGATGAGAATAGGAAAAGCACAAGGTTTGACAAAAAGTTGATGTGCGAAGGTAGCTACTGAAAAGGGGTTCTCAGCATCCTGAGAGGGGAGAAAGGATGTTATTAGTATCTTGAGGTTATAGTGCTAGCATACAAAGATAAATGGCTAAGTATTGAATACGCATGTATAGCGCTAAAGCAATTTCTAATGCATATTACATGTGATAAAAACACAAAAAACAAACCTTGTAATGATGAATTGAAAGCCACACATTTGCAAAAAGAAAATGTTAAAGTGTATGCCAAAGTTGAATACAACACATGAAACCACATAGTCACATGTCAAATGAGTTTGGACTACACTCAAGAGTGGAGGCATGGCACAACCTACTGCTTAGCAACCAACATATAATGTATGTAAGACTAAGTCAAACCTAAGGATGAGGCACACATAAGTTGTACACTGTTGTGTAAACAACAGAGAGGGTTGTGTAAACTGTTTTAGATGCCTTTGAAATAGTCAAAACCCATGCCTATGAAGGTGGCGCCAAGTAAAGAGGTGGCACCATATTTTCTTGAGGTTGGAATGTAAAGGAAGTCTTTCAATTTGTATAAGCCTGCAAATAAGTATTAGACTCAGTCAAGTGCAAACTTGGCAACATTTGCTATGGAATTCAAATTAGGAAACTTATTTTGAGCTTGTTGTCCCAAATATCAAGTCGAATCATCCATGAGATTGTCATGTGTTGCAAACCTGTGAGAGATGTTTCATGAGGAAGAAAGGTGACATAAATACTTAGTTGTTTGTAGCCTTCGGTTGCTCACAAATTAGTGTAAATAGAGGTGCTCATTCTTCCAAATGCATCACTTGTCAATCTGATTTCTTAGTGTTATTTTGCTGCAATTTAGTGCAAAGTGAGTTATGAATTGTGAGGTTGAGAGTTGTAATGTTTCACATTGATTTTACAGAGAGAACTAGTGAGAGGCTAGAGGAGGTTTCTTGGAGGTTGTTCTTTGAGAAAGTTGCAAGTAAGCTAGAGCCATTAAGCTAGGAGAGAGGAACAATCAATTGAAGCTTTTATCAGGCATGGTAGTATCTATAACCTTGTATTTTTTGTTGGAAAGGTTAAATAGATTTGAATACTATATTGGAAAGAATGGTTTTGAGTATGTTGTGATGCTATTTTATGCTTGCATGATCTTGTTTGTTGCTTGAGAAAACTTGTCATATTGGGTTAATACTTTTATATACTCTATATGGGAAAATATATGATGATGTTTCTATTTATATTATACATAGTTAGTATATGTGTATGTGGAATGAAATGTGAAGTGTGGTTTACATCAATGTATTGAGGTTAGAAATACAACAAAAATTATGGTATGAAAGACATGTCGTCATTGATAGAATGCGATGCCATGCAAATCATAATGTTAATCCATACTTGAATGATCACTCGATCATTACTTTACTTGATTATTGATTGAAACCCTAGGTTGAGGTTAACCTACTTGGTTGGGTTGTTTATTTGATCTTTGGTTAAAGCACATAGGTTGAGATTAACCGATATGATCAGATTGATCATTGATTGTTGACTTTATCATTGGATTGAGATCATTTATTATTGAAGATTATACTTTTGATTGAGATCATTTATTATTGGATAATATACTTTTAATTGTTGAAGATTATACTTTTGAATGAGGTCATTTATTGATGGAATTATACTTTTGATGGGAGTCAATTATCATTGAGAATACACTCTTTAAAGAGGTCTTTTATTGTTGATATTGTAATTTTGAATTAGAGTCATTTAACATCATGATGTTATGTTCATTGGTGTGGTTATTTGGTAAGATAGAGTTGCTTTTAGATACTTAGTGGAAATTCCATTTAGATATGAGTTAATGGGAAGGTTATTCCTAGGTTAGGATAATCCATGGGAAAGGGGATAGCCTTAGAAAATGATACTAATGGTCAAAACAAATCAAGAACTTATTATGGTGAACGAGATGACTCTCACTCAAAATAACTGGGTGATGAATCTTTGGCCAAAGTAGTGTAGGTAGCCACTATCTACATTGCCAGTTCAAAATGATCCAATTATGCATGCTATTCTAGGATTGTCACACATGTAGGTTGTAGCCATTGTATGGAAAAGTTCTAGTTATGTAGGACACTTCACAATGCTCAGGAAAGGCCAGGGAAATTATGAGGTTATGTAACCAATCTCTTTGTCGAAGGGTAGGGCCATCTTACCTATTAGGTAGATGTGTGAGGGACTGTAGTAAGTCCATGGTTTGTAGAAAAGCACTTGAGTGATGCTTTTCCTCATGTTGTTGGTGGCCAGGATTTGAGATGTATGCACCAATATTGGGGATGACTAGAATGCATGCACCAGCGATGGTGACATCTAGAATGTATGCACCAATGTAGGGACATCAAGGATGTATGCCCAGGTAGGGAAATATGGACCATTGGTATCTCTATTTAGGTAAGCTCTTAGAAGCTATGTATTCATGTATCCATCTCTATAGAAATTATAAATATGAAATGTCATATGAAAATTATGTATCATCATTATTTGAATTAATGAAAGGAATTCTTTTGTATGCAATGGGAAAGTTTGAAATATGTTTCAAATGTACATTTTATGTTCGAAGGAAAATAAACTTTTATTGCTCTTAAAGGTTAGATGCAAAAAATATTCACTTGAGGGTAAAACATAGGAAAATTTATCGGGTAGAATAATGGGCATGTCACATGTGGTATCAGAGCTACCAGGTTTAGCTCTGGAACCTAAGAGATCATTACGTAAGTGATGCCTAAACCCTATCAATTGATAATAGATGAAAGGTTCTTACACCAAGATGGCGAGAGGGAAAGAAAAAAGGGGAAACAAAAAGGAAGTTAAGATTCCTGAAAACTTGCTTAATTTTGGGACTAAGAGTCATAACTAGAGTTGAATACTCCTAAACTAACAAATCATTAAGATACACCTTGGATTGCAGAAGATTATGCGATAAGGTTGGGTTGGAAGGATAAGGAGGATTACCAATGAGTACCTTTTCCCTACGAAATAGTTTAAAAGATTACGAGGGATAGAAAGGATTGAAGTAAATTTCCCTTATTGATAGCAACTTGTAGTTGTGAAAAGTCTAGGAATTTGGATTAAGTAAGGATACTATGAAGCTATGAGTATGCTTTATAAAAAGGAACTAATTGATAGCATAAATTGGAAACTTAGTTGAAGTAGAAAGTTAACATTTTGTGAATTAAAATCAACTAGAGAGGTATCCAGGAGGTAGGATAACCCTTGACAAATTTGATTCAGTACATGGTTAAAATATTTTAATGATAATTGGAGCCAAGAGTGAAGAGTTGGTACCTTTGAATAAAGTTCAAAGACCCTAATGGTCAGGAAAGGAAGGAACTTACAAAGAATAAAAGCCAACATGATTCCACCAACTAGAATAAGCAAGGTCAATTTGGAGACTCTAATTGAAATAGGGAAATGAAACCAAATAACCTTAGAGTGTATAAAAGTTATGAGAAAGTGAAATTACCAAGAATTTGGAAAAAATTACTTAGAAAGATGATTGCAAGTTAAAAACTTGAAAAGTAAACCATATTAATCTGACAAGGGCTCGATTAGTACATAGTATGGTAGAAATGCAAAATGAATTTTCCAACTTTTCAGTGAAAGTAAAATTATGTTTAGATGTTCCAAAAGGAAAATTGGATATGAAAGGTCATTATTTTTTCAAACCAAAAGAATAATTTGGAAACAATGTACTAAGGTGAAGACACATTTGTCATAAGAGATCCCCAAGCAAGCTCATTTAACACATCAATGAAAGAGGCTTTGCGATTATAGGATATTCTTCCACTATGGATAAAGGGCTATTAGTAAACATGGAAAAGAGAATTGGAATTAAATGCAAGAGTACCTCTTAGCTTGTTAAGTTTTTGATTATTCATTAGATCTCATTATTGGGGATCCAACTGTTGATTTTGAGAGATTAGAAGGCAATGATGAATCCAATTTTGGAAATGAAAAAGTACATTCAAGCAATACCATAGAAGGTAAGAAAGGAAAGTAATACTTGATCAACTATAAAAATCCAAAAACAATGAATAATAAACCAATTCAATTTGGAGAAAGTGGATGTATGTAAAGAGTTCAACTTTAAGTTGATCTAAAGTCTTAGAAACACTAAGGGGGGAAGAGGGAGAGTAGTTAGAGTCAGATAAAGTACCCCACACAACAAAATTTAATGATATAATTTCAAGAACTTTTGACTTCTTCGTAAGTCATGATTCAACTGAAGTCTTATACTTCATGACCACAAAGGTTGAGGTATTGGAATTATTGGAGAAAGGTAGTGGAAATATCAAGGATTATGACCTATAAGAAAGAGAAATTTATAACACAATTTTATACGTATTTGTTTTGGAAGATCAATTGATGCTTTAGAGAAGAATAGGCAATATGCTTAATCATGGAAACCAATATTATTACCTATGCTACTAGAAAGGGAAGATTCATGTACTCATGATTGAGAGTTACAAGGAAAATGTTCATGCTTGGAAACTGGGTATGTAATGATTATTGATATCTTTTGGAAGATAAAATCAAAACCACCATGATTTAAACGAGAATTGTTACTCGAACTAATATAAAATGCACATTGAAAGAAATAGATTGAGTTGAAAATTGGATTGCAACTTTGGGAATCAAATCTTGAATTTGAAAAGATTAGAGGACAAAAGAAATCTAGGGTATGGATGACCTAGGGTGAAGGAGTTTTATCTCCACAAAAATATTTAATTATTATATTTCAAAAATTGTATGTGGCATAAGTCCATGGAAGAGATTTCACTAGTCAAGATGGACTATTATGAAATAGAGAAAGAATCTAAGTATTGTTATGCCTTGCATAACCACCCCATTTCATTCTGGAACAAAATGGGTCCCCCTTTGTCTTTTCCCTTTTGGCCTTTGGTTTTTTTTCCTCAGCGCCTTTTCTTTTTTTTTAAATTCTGTCGGAGGCGGAACCAGAACCAATATCGAACTTGGAAATTCCTTCCAGGTTCTGGCCTTGTTCCATTCTCGGTCCCGGTTCGATTCGGGGTGTTCAACTTGCTTCAGGTCTCATCCCGGGTCCGACCCCACCCTTTTTCTCTTCGTTGGTCTTTGTTGGTTTTTGTCTCTTGTGCCTTGGGTGTTTTCGCCTGGCACACCTTTTTCTATGTTTGGCGGACTCGGAACTGGAACGAGAACCGAACCTTGAAACTTTTTCAAATTTTTTGGTTTGGGTTCCGTTCCGATCCCGATTCCGCATCTTTCTTTCTTTCCTTTTCCTTTGCTTCTTTGTTTCGTCGTGGGGTTTGCCCTCCTTTCTATTTTTCTTTCCCTTGTCCTTTCTTTTTCTTTTTCGATGACGTCGGAGGCGGGCCCGGAACGGAATCCGAACCTGAAACTTGAAAAAGTTTCTGGTTCGGGTTTGGTTCCAGTCCCAATTCCACTTTATCCTTTTTTTATCTCTCGTCCCCATCCCGACTGGCGCTTTAAGGAGGGCGGTGTGTCTTCCATTCAATTTTGGTTCTACCTCAGTTGGAATTCGGGTTTTCTCCTGAGTTCAGGATTTTCCACCCAGACTGGATTTTCCTGGGTTTCGCTTGAACTTCGGCTGAGTGTTGTGGATTTTCGCAGATTTTTGGTCTTTGCGGAAATCCGTGTGGACCGGATTTTCGTGGATTTTCGATCTTCGCGGAAATCCGGGTGGACCGGATTTTCACGGTTTTCTGTCTCCTCCGGATTTTCCCAAAATCCATTGTTCCCCGTTTGTCCTGGGTTTGCCGAAGTGTCTTCTCCTTTGCGGAATTCCATCCCATGTGGATTTCCCCGAAGTCTGGTGGAAGGTGAGGAAGTATGAAGTAGCAGGACTAGTTAAATAAATGGTGGTGCATTTTATGATTAATTGATGCTGTTTTGAGATCTCACATGTTTCCTTGATTGATAATGGTCGGACTGAGTTTCTAATGGGTGTTTCATGCTTACTCCGCTGGAATCCGCCTGGCTCAGAATTCTTCGAAATTCCTCCCTGGCTTTAGTTCCGCAGGTCGGCCTGAAACCTGAACTATTGGTATGATCATTTGGTTCGAAGATTTATCGGTACCCTACTGACATAGGTTTCGTTTCAATAATGATTCTGACTATTTAACTTCTATCTGTATGATCTCTACTGTGGTTTTCTTTGTTGAGTGCAGGATTGAATCACATGCAGGATGATGTTTGTCAAGGGAGTCACCTGGAAGGCATCCCTCAGTCCAGTCGGTCATGAAAAATCAGACCCCGGAGAGGTCACGGCGATCGGAAGTCACATGTGGATGCATATCAGCAAAGGATTTTCATTGTTTCAGTGATCGAGGGTTTTCCTTTCGGCATGAGGGGTTTTCTTCGTCAAGATGTCTCGGCGAATCCGAGGAGTCTCACCGATAGCCCCACCACCAGCGTAAGCTTCGACGTGAGTCGTTCCCTTCGGTATGTGCTCTCACCGAACGCCTAGAGTCTTGCTGAAGCAGGAAGGGTCAACATATCAACAAAGCTTCATAGTGTCGCCCGGAGGTCTCGGCGACGATGGGTGGTCACACCGATGCAGTGCTAAGGGATTTCAAAGGGTGGTCTTCGGCGAGAAAATTAGTATGCCACGGCGACAAAGCGCCATCGACAGAGCGAGATGGCTTGCCAAGAGGTCTCGGTGAAGGTTTTATGTCTCACCGACTATCCTCACCGGGATACATCTTCGGCAGGAGACCATCATCGGAGTAAGGTCATGATGAAATCCTCCATGTCTCGTCGACCATTGTCAGAAGACCCCCCTATCGGCATAAGGTGTTATCCCTGCCAAGATGTTTCAGCGAGTTCATGAAGCCTCGCCGACAGAGCATAAGGAACGAACCATCGATATGAGGTCCTACAGTCTTTCCGACACATAAGGTCTCACCGATATATTTTTGGTGGGAGAATCAGAAAGTCTTGGCGACAGGGGGGTCAGTTAGTTGGAGGTTTCGCCAAAAGTTTCTCCCTTCACCATGTGGTCTCAGCGAAGGGATGCGGTCACACCAAAAGGAAAGGGGCTCGGTAAGAGAGGAGAGATCGGGGTAATCTCTCCTCGATTCTAGTAAGTCTCAACGACACGGAGTGAGTTCACAGAGAAAAAGACCTGCGCGAAGAGGTCTTGCCGAGGCGCCTAGGTCCTGCCGACAGAAAAGGGGCCCTCACCAAAGAAGCGGAGCTCGGTGAAGGATCATGTCTTCACTAAGAGGTCTTAGCGAAGAAAGTAAGTCACAGTGAAACGGACAATCGAAAGCCCGAGGAAGATAGTCGCTGGGGGATGAAGTCGCATCGGGGAGACACCAAGGGTGTCTCACTGACATGCGACGCTAAGCGAGCCACTTTTGACAGCCGAAGAGTCCTACGTGGCAAGTGTCTAACCAATCGGGAGGAGCTAAGAGGCTGACCTTCGACAGTTTGATCAATTGACTGCCTCTGTGGAAGACCAACATAATGCAAATCAGATAGACTCTTTTTGAGATCAGAAGGGAAGAATCTGCTCGGGTGATGGCATTCAGATCTGTAGGGAGGGCCCGATGGTGCCTCTAGGGGATGGTTAACGTACTAGAGAAGTCCAGAATAGCAAGGAAGCCGAAGGAAAGAAGATGATTATGACTCACGGGGACAGCTGTGATAGCCACCGGTGGAGATTGACCAGTATTGATGGTAAGGTGACTTGGAGATATTCTAAGCATTCAAGGCAGACTGCAAGAGAGTTCAAAGATGGACACGCTGATGCTAGAGTTAATGCTGCAGTTGTCAAAATATCTAAAAAGGCTTACCCTGCGGGTAGAAATCCTTCATCAGCATGGACAACAAGGATTCACATTGAATGCACAACCGATTTTCTTCAAAAGATCTGAGAACTGACTCTCCTACAGGATGTAGATATTTTGTAAACCCTAGTGCAGGGGACAACACATCCTTTCTTATGCATTTTGTATATAAGGCATTCTTGCCTCTTTGTAAAGGTTGGAACTTCTAGAGTTAGAAATTTAGAGTCAGAAATTTTATTGTTAGCACTTCTAGGATTAGAGAACTTTTAGACTAAGAACTGTTAGGGGTTAGTCAGTTAACAGAAGGAGATAGAGTTGCATCTTGATTCTCAGTGATAAGAGCTTCTTTTTGTCTTCTTGGTTAGCAGTTAGATTTCAGTACGAACTGTAGTGTATTTTCTAAGTTCTCTTAGTGTAGTTGGAAACAATCTAGAGGCGCAGATTCTTTGTACACTGGTGATTGTGCCAGCTTTGTAAATATTGTTTATCTATTTTAATAACAGTAGAAACAATCAGAGTTTAATCTACTTCATGTTGTATTCCTGAATGATATTTATCTTAATTTGATCATTTGATTTGTGAAGCCTCCAAGGAATGAAAGGTTATTTTTGTTTTATTTAATGGTAGCTAAAAGTTTGTTATTCGAATTAGCACTGTGAATGAAAGAGGCTATGTGTCAATCACAAGCTTATCTTGTTCTGCAGTCTTAGTTTATAATTCCTTGAAGTTAGCAAGTCTAGTTAAGATTGGATGAACTGTTGTTCTTTTCTGTTTCAAAACCCTGATCTATCTTTTGTTGTTTCTTTAAAACCCCTGTTAAAGTAGGTTTTATTTTCATGCTTGATCTTAGAACGATCCAGAAGCTCAACACCAGCAGGCCCCTTGAATATTACTGTTGCATTGACCACTGAGTAACATCAGCACAGTTGAGACCCAACTACCAAGACCTTGGGAGCTAAGGCATCCATGTGTTGCCTTTCTCTTTCAAGAGAAGCAGGATAGCAATATTCTGCTTGCATTGTTGTGGTGCCAAAATCGCCATCAACAAGTATCAATTTTTAGAAGGTTAAGGAATGAAATGAGGTAAATTTATGTCATATTCAAGAGACACAAGAATGACAAAGTTATTTGTTTGATGAGGAACCACTATAATCTAGAAGGGGATAGAGTAAGATGTTGCAAGGTAAGTAGAAAGTTGATGTCTAGTATGCAAGAGGATGAAGACAGGATGTTGTCATCAAAAGGACTTGTATACTCTTATGAATTTCCAATGTGGAAGTGGTAGATCATTAGAACAATTTAATCTTACCAATTTTGATTGGAAAATTTGATTTATAGGATTTCAGTCCTAAAAACAACATATTGTGTAAAGTAGTTACTTAATGTTCTTGAGAAGGTTATCTCAGATGGGAACAAGCAAGTAATGTTAAGGTCTTGTGTAACCATGATCATATTATGAAAATTCAATTGAATTAATGCTCAAATTATTACTTTAAGTTAAACAACTAGGCAAAAGGGATAAACCAAATCTTGGAGGATTTGTAGAATACTTATATTACAATAAAACTTATATCATTGAAACTTGGTCCATTATATGGAAGAAGGGTTGAATCACTATAAAGCTAGGAAATAGGATTAACTTTAGATCAGAAAGGTTGTCAAATAAAATAGGAGATCAAAGGATCAAGGAAAACTTTGTTGATACAAAGCTTATATTAGGAAGCAATATTATTATGCTTAAGGTAAATTTTTGTATAAGTGATGGATGGTCTCAACTTCTACGTTGTTTAATGGTGTAAATACCAAAGGGAAGGATGGGACCACGGTGTAGTGTGCAATACAACGACAATCCTTTTCTATTTCGGGTTACACTAAGGATAATTTTATTAGCTAATGAGAACGTTTTTTCCAGTCACTATGGTATAGGTGTCATGTAGGATACAATTACTATTGTACATATGATGTGTATATGATTTTATATAATTACAATATATAGTTCTTTAAAGGGGAGGTATGTGTAAAGCACACAAGTTCTCCCTCGTACGTTAGCACAGTCACTCAATGCAAGGTCTAAGAAGGACGATAATGCAAGGGGTTGTGTTGTGAGGAAAGAATAGATGAGAATATACTTATTTCCCATAGGATTTGGAAAATAGGAAGTATAACCTTTATTTGAATTTATCGATATTATTAAGTGCTTTAAATCATCGAGGATGACGATTCACAAGGGGGGAAGTATGTTACACCCCATCTCTTAGTCATTGGGTTACTTTTACCCTATGCGTAAATATGACAATAAATGTTAATCAAGAATCTAATATGTTTAAGTAAGTGAATGAAACATATAATATATATTATGTTGTTATTTATTTTGAGGGAATGATTATATTTCATATACTAGTGGAAATGTGATAAATGAATATGTATTGCAATATGAATGCTTTGATGATTTAAATGATTTATGATGCTAATGGATTTTATGTGAACGACTAACTACCTATGTGATGTACTGAGCTAAATGAAGGTACAGGTTCAAACCTCTGGAAGAGAGGGGAAGTATCACTCAAGAGAAGAATTTTATTTGGTAACCTTTGAATTCATCTTAACTGAGCATTCACACACTCACACCCAAGTTGGTCTTAGTTGAGTCAAGATAGTTTGTGAAATTAGGTAAGTAAACCCTTGGTCATAAACTTGGGATAATTGGATGGTCGTCTTTGATTACTAGGTTGTTTCTTTGGATTATATTATGTGATTGAATCTCTATTTAGAGTATATGATTCTTCTTTATGTGTTCATACTTATGTGTTAATCAATGAAGTATATACTTGGAATGCATAAACGTATATGTGCTCATGTCGTCGATAACCCATATGAATGGGAGTACCAAATGGATAAAAGTGACATAAAAATATATATGTGTATGCACTTCTTATATATGCGATGAATGATGAAAATGAGAATATATGTGTTTAAGGATATTGAAATGATGCTATATATATACATAATATATATTAAAATAGATCCGTATAATTAAATGTATATACATGTATATTTTAATATACGTAAATATGTATGTATATATACTTATTTTGATAAATGTTTATACATAAATATTTGATTGAAAAATAATGCATTAAATAATCTTGTGAATGTATATATATTATAAAAGATATAATATGTATTTATATTAATAAAATATATATATTATATAAATTATGTTTTATATATTTAAAAAGCATTTAACATCCCACAAAAATAAATAAATATGTATATATATTAATATACATATATGTAGTGTAGACACCTAAAAATGGTCTGGAGAATCCAATTAATCAAATACGCCTTATTTGATTAACTAATCTTAAATTCTTCTACTTAGTAAATAAATAGAAATATTTATTTATATTAAGTTCATTTATTAATTCTTCTATTTTTTCTCTCCTAATTAAATAAACAAAATTAAAAACTTTGTTTTATTTAATTATTATCATTTTATCACATTAATTCTCTCTTAATTAAATAAACAAAATTAAAAACTTTGTTTTATTTAATTATTATCATTATTTCTTCTATCTTAAAATTAAATACACAATTTGTGTTATTTAAAATCACATTTCTTCTTAATTAAATAAAGATTGCTAAAAATCTTTTATTTAATTATCATTCTCCTTTTAATTTAATAAAACAAACTCTATAGTTTGATTTATTAAATTATTTATTCCTCTTTTTTTGCTAAATTTAAATAAATTAAAATTATTTAAATTTATGTATAAAATTTGCACTATTCACTCACCAATAAATATTTATTTCTCACCAATCAAATTAATGGCACTGCCATTCACGGGAAAGCTTCAGGAAAAATTTGCAGGAAGTTCTCTCAACAACCTTCCACCCACCTTCCCTCCTATCTTGCCTGGTGTTTTCATGGGGAGAAACCATTCTCCATGATCAGCTCCTTCTTCTCATCCCAAACCTTTAGATTCTCCAGAAGAAATCACAGCCCCTCATCCCGGTTTCCTGTGCAATTGTGCTGCCGTGAAAGCTATAAATACAGCTCTTGGGCTACACAAAAAGGATCCTAACTTATGCAATTTTACTCTGCAGGTTTCCAAACATTCAAGCATTCCAGCAATCAAGTTTTAGGATCAATCCATCAAGCTTTCTTCAGCATTTCATAGTTTTAATCATGGCTGTTTACAGTAGTTTAATTCTCATTGTAGAATCATCTTAGTTGCATTATAGACTCACAATAGCTTAATTCTCATTCTCTAAGTGTCACTTAATAGTTTAATTAGCTTACGAATCTGAGAGCTAAGTAAATTAGAGAAGTCTTTAGAGTTAGAGAGCAATAGGATAAATTTCTGTAGATTTTGTAGTTTAATTTAGCTTAAATTCCTTAATCTTAGATGCAATATCTTATTTAGAAGCGTAGATGCATTGTTTAATTCGCTTTTCCCCTTCTACCGCTTACAAAATGGCGCCCACCGTGGGGCAATACCCCGTATTTTGCTAACTTTTTGAAAATCTTGTCGTACAGGTATCGGCGTGAAAGTTTTCGCGGGATCGAGAGTTTTTGCAGCGCGCCGGGATTCTGTTTTAGCGCGCCGGGTTCCTGTTCCAGCGCGCCCGGTTACTGTTCCAGCGCGCCGGGTTTCTGTTCCAGCGCGCCCGGTTACTGTTACAGCGCGCCTGGTTTCTGTTCCAGCGCGCCACTTTTTCTTCTTTAAAAGCATTTCTTTCATCTGGATCCGACGCGTCCGCGGCCAGTTTTTATTTCTGTCTTTTCTATTTGGTTAAAATTTACCAATCCTAGGATAGAAACAATAAAATTTACCAATCCTAGGATAGAAATGGTTAAAATTTACCAATCATAGGATAGAAATGGAGTAAAATTTACCAATCCTAGGATAGAAACATCACACTTCTTTTTGAGGTTTTAAAATTGAACATCTTGCTTGTCATGGAGCAATATCTCCATTAGAAGTAAATCATTTGTCTTTTGGGTTTAAAAAGAACAACATTTTGCTGTGATTGGGTGATAGGTTTATGCTCTCCCCTTGACTGGGTGCATCAGAATACCAGACTCACCATTTACTTTATGCAATTTTATGCTTTCTTAAAACCTTTAGACAGGCCTGCCGTAGTGGGAAAAAGTACTCACCCTACGGGAACGACCTGAGTGGGGACAGCCAAAAGCCATGGTATTCCAACCCACTTTAAAATTTATGTGAATTTGGGGAAACCCTCTTTCAACGGAAGTGCGCAGGATAACCATCCCCAAAATCTTTGTTTTAAAGATTGGGAGGTCTCTCGAGGGAGTTTATCCATTTGCCGCTCCGAACGGAAACCCTATCTAAGAACCTAGAAATAGAAGCACGCCTGTCAGTTTCCAAACATTGTAATACTCGGCGGTGCAGGGGCGGGGAAGAATCTACCCTCAAGCACTCACCATATAATTGCCAAGGACTGTTTGCTCAGGGGATCCGGTATCCACTTCGTCACTCTGAGTACGCACCTGGAAAAGACAAAAACACGGGCGCCCTCTAGGGGGTGACATGGCTGTGTGAGTCGACGCAATTCCAAGCTGTGGGCCGTTCGAGTATATAACGATGACCTTTTGTCTCTAGGAGTGAGTCTGTTTGAGTTGTCTTATCTTGTTATCAAACCAGTGAAAATCAAGAAGAATCATTGATTCTTAAGAACATACACTACTTGTTTAAGATTCTAGGATTTTAAATACAACCATTCTATTCTTGATTGCTGTGTTTTCTATCATCAAACTCAGATAAGATCATCACAAAATCCTTAAAACACTTGTGGATTTCTCATGATTCGAGATTGGGTATCCACCAAGTTTGTCAAGAGATCTCTTGCCAAACGAATCCGAAAACCAAAGAGAACACTTGCATACAAGCAACTCCTAAGAAAACAAAGATTTCTGTATCAAAGCAGGAAAGTTCTACTCCAACATAGAACTTTTATTCATAGGTATCACGATTTCTCTAGAGGTTATACAGACGACTACACTGTAGCTCCCTTAGATTCACAAGCATATTTCCAAAGAAGAGCTCTTAGGCAACACCACAATCATAGCCAGAGAATTCGTCCAGAATACATTCCACAACCAGCCATCCAATATGATACAAGACCAAGTGAGTTTCACAGAATAAGATAGTTTTTCTGTCTTAAAAATCTTAAGGTCATAGTTTTAGCGCGCCTAGTATCTGTTTTAGCGTGCCCAGTCTCTGTTTCAGCGCGCCCGGTATCTGTTTTAGCGCGCCCGGCCTCTGTTTTAGCACGCCTAGTATCTGTTTTAGCGCGCCCAGTCTCTGTTTCAGCGCGCCCGGTATCTGTTTCAGCGCGCTCGGTCTCTGTTTCAGCGCGCCCGGTCTCTGTTTCAGCGCGCTCAGTCTCTGTTTCAGCACGCCTGGTATCTGTTTTAGCGTGCCATAAAACCCAAAAAACAGAGAGTTAATAGGACATTTTGTGAGCTTGCCCATATCGAATACAAGGTTTCCATCAGTTCAAAACATTTTTTTCACAGTCCAGAACACTTAAGTCACGCAAAAGAAAAAAGCTTTACCCCTACACCTAGATCTTGCAGCATCTTGCATAGTGTCATTTTCACCAAAATTTGAGTTTTTCTGTCAAAGTTTCCCCATCAAGGATTCTATCATCCTTTCATCACGAAACTAGATAGGACGAAATCAGATTTTAAAACAACAACCTTGGCACTTATCCAATCAAATCCAAGATCAAAGTCTAGAGTAAACTTTAAACGTTTGTATGCCTATTTTCACACGAGCAGCATATCAAAAACAACAAGAACAAGAAAACGAAAAAATAGCAGCCATGGCTGAAGAAAACCCTTGGGGACGATATAGCAACACTGATCCTCTTATTAACTCGCATGAGAAAGAAATAACTGCGGAGGAAATCGAGAAAGTTCAACAAGACCCTCATTTCCATAAATTTATGGAAAAGATGCTAGAGCAAGACATGGAAAAGTATCTTCTACTACTAGCTGACAAAGGTGCTAAACTTCCTAAAGACTTTGATGTCAATCAACTCAAGGAAACAGCCACACCTAACTCAACTAGTATAGAAAATCCAAATCAAATAGATGCTTTGACAAGACAAATCCAACAATTGCAATTACAATTTCAAAATATCCAACAAGGGCCAACAAAGAGATATCTATTACAAGACATTTGCCCTTATCCATTTGACTCAAGCATTAACATGATACCATTTCCAAGGTATTGTGAGTACCCAACATACAACAAGTATAATGGAAGAACCGATCCATTTGATCACGTACGAGAATTTCGAGCCATGAGCATAGAGTTCGCACACGAGGACTCTTACCTACTACGATTATTTCCAAGGAGCTTAGGGAACACTTGCATGGAGTGGTTTTCTAAATTAGAACCTGGGATTCAATCCTTTGAAGAACTAATCAATAGGTTCATAACACACTTCTCATTCAACATCCAACATGGGGTAACCTTAAAAGAACTTTACAACACCAAACAAGCAAAAGGGCGAAAAATTTCTTTCCTTTCTCCAACGATGGAGAAGGCTATTTGCTAAATACCCTAGATCTATTCCTGAAGAGGAGAAGATAGAGATGTTCATTGATAACTTAGTAGAAGACATGAATTACAGATTGGACTTACAATGTCCATCCACATTTGAACAAGTTATCGAAAAGGGGCTCAAAATTGAAGAGGCTCTAATCAAAAGAGGAACAATCAAACATTTCACTGAAGGTTCAAACAATAACCATTCCTCTAACAACAACAACGAAAAGCCAAGATTTTGGCAAAAGAACAAGAATACTGATACCATGATCGATACACATACACCTAAACCAGTATTCACCTTGACACCAACTACTACAAACAAACAAAACAATGGTTTTAATGTCAAACAAAGTAGTGATCAAGGAAATAATCATAACAGTGGAGAAACGAAAACCCAATCATTCCAACGATCCTCCAATAAAAGAAAATTCACACCGTTAGGACAATCATTGGAATCAGTCCTCAAAGAACTTTTAAATGAAAAACTCATTCAAGTACAAGAGGCTAGAAATTGGGACCCTCAAGTCAAACCATCATGGTGGAATGACTTACATTACTGTCACTATCATCAAAATAAAGGTCACATGACTAAAAATTGTTGGCAATTAAAACATGTAGTACAAGACCTCATAGATCAAAAGAAAGTATTTGTAGAGGGCCCTCAAACAAACAAAGATCATACAACATTCAAAAATCCTCTACCCAATTATCAGAAGGGAGAATCTTCTTCTGCAAACACCAAAGGTAAGAACGTTGGTTATGTTTATGATGCAACAATCCTTTGTTTTTCTGCTGCCAAAGAGGATGAAGAGTTATGCAATCAAATCAATCAGAACAATGACATTACATCTACCAATTTGGTACAACATATGGACAAATCTGAAAACCAAATCAATGTAGTCACACTCAAAGGGAATCAAGAGTACCAACCAGTTAATGCCACAACAAGGGCACAATCCAAAGTTATATTGAAAGGAGCATCAATATCATCCCCATCAGTGGATCCCCCCTCCAATCAATATAATCTCATCGATCAATTGCAGAAAATACCAACACAAATATCAATCTTGGAACTTTTGAAGATTTCCCCATCACACAAAGAGGTTCTTGAACAAGCTCTCGTATCAACTATAGTACCTAACAATCTGGATGTGTGTCAATTCCAAGCTATGGTGGGACATCTATCTGCACCTCATTGCCTTTCATTTTCCGAACATGATGATGTATCACTCACCCATCCGCATAATTCCGCCCTTCATATTGAAGTCCTTATCCATAAACATCGTGGTAGCAAAACGTGGTCCCGAGCAGATGGAGGGGCTGGTTTAAATATTTGAAATCTTAAAGCTGATTCGTAAGACTAGGATACTCGAGAAGCCATTGATACAAGAAGAAAAATCACACCTAAAAGCATATGATGAAGAAGAAAGGTCCCCTAAAGGATTGATCATATTACCCAGAATTGGGCCCATTGTCCAAAAAGTGTATTTCGCCAAGTCTTAGATATAGGGAACCCACATACAACATACCTGGGACGCCTTGATCCATGATATGCAAAGCAGACCTCTACCTATCATCAATGCCTGAAATTTCCTGTCAATGGACAGGAGGTAACAATCACAGCCGACTACAATGACACCCAAGCTTGTCATACATTGAAGACATCTCAGGATACATTCATACCTAACAATAGAGAAGTTGGCACATCAAATAGTGAACAACAGCAGAGCTTCATTTCAAAATGCTCCAAAACAACAAAAATCACAGAGATAAGGGTGGCACAACCAACCTTCAAACAAGTTGGAAGAACAATTGGCTCCAATTCCTCACATCAATCCACCAAGGAAGTGCGATAAGGACAAAGGAATAAGTGAATATGGTGTTGGACACTCATTTCATCTATCACAAATGTTACCCTCCTTACAAACATATGGACAGCCATCTACAAACACCCACACTTCAGAACAATCTACAACAGCATTAGATGGTAGATTTGTAAAAGCTGGGAGCTTAGATGAAGAATCAGAAGATAAGGCCATACTAAATTGGCTTTATAAGGATGAGGAAGCCCCCGCTTCCACAAGTAACATCATAGAGACAAATCAATATGGGAAAGGAAAAACTATTCTTGAGAAGATGTATATCTGCGATGTGGACCTCTGGTTATGTTCGCTGGCATACCGTAACCAATCTAGCCTCTTACTCCAAATATAAGGATAAACCGGACTAGGATACACGTGTAAAAGCAAGAGCAAGAACGCCCAAATCAGTGGAGTTTATTCTTCAAATAAGAGAGTACTTGAAACGATTCAAATGAGTGAAGGAGTGGGACAACTTATCAGAGGTTTCCTATGAAGATATCCAGGTTGACATTATCAAAAAGTATACCCCCAATCAAGAGGAGGGTCAAAGCTCAAGTTTTAATCCTATTGTCTTTGAAACACAAAATTTCGATGACTCAAGTGAAGATGAACGGACATCGATTGAGATAAATGATGTGGAAGAAAATGCCTTTGTAGGCCTCGACATAACCACAGACAACCTAGACGACATTTCCGTCCGAGCTTTCACAATCGCCGACCTCAACCCATCTAATGATTCGTTGCCTTTACTACATCCCGAACTTATCGAATGGGAACCCCAACATCCTATTAATCTCCCTATTTTTGACAATGACTCCTCCATTATTAACTACCTTTGCTGTGAGGAATCTGATACTTGTTATACCAATACTTCTTTTAATGACGCTTTTAGGCAGGAGGATGCCAAGCCTTCCAGTTGCAAAAATATGAAGGAAAAAAATGGATCTAATGGTGAAAACCATTCTATGGAAATATTTGATCCTAAAATAGTAAAAATAAAGAACGCATAAGATGGCGAAAACCTCATTGAGGCACCAAAGGATGGAAGGTTTGGCATCCTCCCGCAACATTACCATGAAAGATCATCAGTATTGATAGAACCCACACAGTCTATTAATATTGGCACAATAGAGAAAGCAAGAATACTACACCTGGCCGCATCCATGACAGATACATAAAAGCCAGATTTTATCAAATTCTTTGAAGAACGATGCATCAATTTTGCTTGGTCATACTCTGACATGCCAGGCTTGGACACAGATCTCATTATGCATCACTTATCCTTACCAGTTGGCACTAAACCAGTAAAACAGAAGCTGAGAAAAATGCATCCACATGTTGCATTATTAGTGAAAAATGATTTGAAGAAATTACTAGATGTTGGATTCATCAGATCTATTGATTATGCAGAATGGATATCCAACATTGTACCTGTTTCAAAGCTAGATAACACCATTAGAATATGTACTGATTTTTGGGATTTAAATAAGGCATGTCCAAAGGATGATTTTCCTTTGCCAAACATAGACATGATTGTAGATCTCATAGCCGGTCATCAAATGCTATCACTCATGGATGGATTTTCAGGATACAATCAAATCAAGATAGCTCCTGATGACCAGGAGAAGACAACATTTACATGTCCATGGGGCACCTTTTGCTGGAATGTCATGCCTTTTGGGTTAAAGAATGCAGGAGCTACATACCAGCGAGCTATGACAACAATCTTCCATGATATGATGCACACCTTCATGGAGGACTATGTGGATGATATCTTAGCAAAGTCTTACACCAGGGAAGGACATCTAGAGATATTGGCCAAAATATTCGACAGGTTGGAAAAATTCAAAGTCAGATTGAATCCTAAGAAATGTGCCTTTGGAGTAACATCAGCAAAACTCCTAGGATACATAGTTTCTACAAAGGGAATTGAAGTAGATCCAGCAAAAGTCCAAGCCATTATGGAAATGCCACCTCCTAAGAATATCAGTACATTAAGATCTCTACAAGGTGGACTACAGTCCATCAGAAGATTCATCTCTCAACTGGCCGATTGGTGTCATCCATTCAACCATCTTTTGCATAAAAATGTGCCTTTTAAATGGGATGAACAGTGTGAGAGTACTTTTAAACAAATCAAGCATTATCTGATGACACCACCAATCTTGGTACCACCCAACGAAGACAAGCCATTGTTGCTATATATCGCAACAACAGATATTTCTTTAGGAGCCTTGCTAGCACAAGAGGATAAAGAAGGAAAAGAACAAGCAATATACTATATCAGCAGGACACTCAATGGACATGAAGTAAACTACACCTTCATTGAAAAATCATGCTTAGCAGTAATATTTGCAACACAAAAATTGCGACATTATATGCTCACTCACACTATCAAGCTCGTTGCAAAAATTGATCCTCTCAAGTATTTACTGAGCAAAGCAGCTTTAACAGGAAGGTTGGCAAAGTGGGTCATGTTCCTCAGTGAGTTTGATATTCAGTATGTTGAAAGGTGAGCTATCAAAGGACAAGCCATCGCCGACCAATTAGCAGAAGCTCCATTATCTGGCAGTCATCCTATGACCATGGAATTTCCCGATACAGATATCCTCAATGTAACAACACAACCATGGCAACTCTACTTTGATGGATCC